>CM042013.1:4337081-4534581 GCA_023525715.1 Cichorium intybus
CGGCTTATCCGGTCTTGCCTATGTATAAGTTTAGCACATCAAATAATCCATGGCTCACGGCTTATCCGGTCTTGCCTAGACTCACGGCTTTATCCGGTCTTGTCTATATTATTTATATAAATACATTGACTCACAGCTCCGTTCTTGTCTATAACAGACTCACGGCTTATATGGTCTTGTCATATCATTAATTTAGATTGACTCACAGCTTATCTGGTCTTGTCATATCAAATCATATATCTGTCATTTTTCGTCCCCCAAAACTATTTTCAATCCGCAGCTGCTCAACAATCATATATCACATCAAATACGAGTGAGATTACTCACCTGAAGGTTTGCTACAACTAGCTCTTAGCGGTTCTTGCCTTTTTATATTTTTCGCGAAATCTTGTCCCGTACCTATAATTTATTCATTTTCAACATGATTATAGGTTAATACCCATTACAATTAACTCTAATACACTAGAGTTCAATAAAACAATGTTATAAACAATGCCTAGTTAATAAACTTTCCGTTTACTAACTTTATGTGAATTTTACTATTCACCGAGGCATTCGGATCAGTCTACAGTGCCCCCGAGGGGTCGGAAACTCAATCTAAAAATTTTCCCAAACTTTTCAGACCATAATACACCTATGTTTCAAATTTGGGCTTAATCGGACAAGCAACGCAAAAGATAGCGTTTCAAAGTTTCTGTCCAGGACCTGTCCACAGGCGCGCCGCGCCTAGAAGGGGCGCACCGCGCCCAGCGCCTGTGCAGGTTCCTGTCCAGCTCGCGAATTTCACTGTAGCACGCAGTTTTCTCATCTTAAATGCTTATTTTCGTTTTTAATCACTTGGGGTTTATTCCCAAGTCAAATCCCTCCATAAAAACAAGGTTTTTAAGCATTGACAACAACTCAATCATCCATACTAAGAATTAGGGTTCTTAGTTTTAATAACCCCAATTCTTCAATTTTACCATTTATAGCATCCTACTTCCATTTGATTGAGTTAGGTCTTTGTTATAAGAACTTAATGGAAGTATCTAACCAATTTGAACACACAAACACAACTGAATTTACAGTTTTTGAGTTTTACACAACTCACCAAGAACAACAATCAAGAATTTGGAAATTTACCTCAAATTCTTCCAATTATGCCCTTTTAAGCCAAGGATCACAATCCAAGCTTCAAACCTTCAAGAAACCTTTCAATCCTCTGCAGAAATTCAGCCACAAGAAGTTCCCGTAACTCCCAAAATTCTGCACACAAGTCTCTCTTATATACTTCCAGAAATTACAATTTGGTCCTTGAAGTTGCATATTTCAAAGTTTTGCCACAAATAACACAATTTATGACAAATGATCAACTTTTATAACATTTTAAGTCCAAGACTTAAAATATTATTACATAACAAGTCCTTTTCTGTCCAAATGACCAAATTACCCTTTTGAGGTAAAATGACCATTTTGCCCTTTTATTATAATTATATAATAAATACAAGTTTTGGCGTTACACTAATGTTGTCTAAGCGGGAAAAATCCACATTTTCGTGGTACAAAGCCATTTTTAAGTTTATAACTCATTTGGGTCCCTAATTATTCAGTTCAAACATAGAGAAAACCTTAGGAAACACTCACTAGCCTCCATGGATGTTCTTGCATCATTTCCTTGAAGTTTTGAAGGTTTTTGGAAGAGAAGAAGGAAGCAGAGGTGCTAAGGAAGATTGTGTGAACAAGGAGATCTGATTGCTTAGTGTTCTGGACAATTGTAAGTGTTCAATCTCTGTATCATTGAGTATTTGGGTGAAATTGGAGTTATGATGCTTGTAAGAACTTCTTGAGACGATGATGGCTCCATTTCTTGGAATGAGGTGTGATTTAGGAACTAAGGGATGAGTTCTTCTTCTTTTAGCTTCTAAATCCTTGAGAAAAACCTTAGCCTGGTCTTATTGTGATTTGGATGAAGTTTGAGTTGGTTAATCTTCATTTTGGAACTAGATTTGTCACCATGAGGTTGTTTGGCAATGATTGATTGGCAAAGTTCACGTTTTTATGAGTTAAGGGGCTGTTGGGACAACCCTTGAAAGTTATAGCCTTTAGCTGAATGGATTAAGCACTTTATGGACTTTTGGGCTGAACAGGGGAGTTAGCGGCGCTAACTATAAGAGTTAGCGGTGCTAACTTCAACTGTTGACTTTGAGCATTGACCGTTAACTTTTTGACCAGTTTGACTTTTGGTCAAACTTGAGGGTTTTGGATGTCAGTCTTATAGTTTTATCATGTTTGAGATTTAGGAAGTTCTAAGTGGGGTTTATCCTTGTTAGGAAGTGCGTATTGTCGGGATCTGAGGGCACTCACGTGGGGTGTTGTCTAGCTTAAGGTCGCGAATCAGGTGAGTCTTCTCACTATACTATGGGTGATGTTACGTGCGTAGATAGTATTTATTACTTTGTGTAATAATGTGATTATTTGTGCTTTACGTGTTTGCCGACGAAAGTCGATGACTGCCGGACTATGGGTCGACAGTACCGGCTTGAGAGCCGATGACGATGTTTGCCGGCGAAAGCCAATGATGATGATTGACGGCGAAACCCGATGACGATGTTTGCCGACGAAACTTGATGATGGTGTTTATGTGATGATCGTGTGGTATTTTTTGGGAACTCACTAAGCTTTGTGCTTACCCTTTTACCCTAATTGTTTTTTAGGAACTTGCTGGCTTGAGCTTGGAGCACGGCGCGACTGTACCGTGTCTAAGGATTTCAATGAATAAGTCTTCCGCTGGATAATGGTTGTAAATGCTTTTGGTAAATACGTTTTCATACGTTTAAAATACTAAGTTTGAAGGGTTCTATATGGAAACTGTTTTATTGTAATTAAGTGGTTTTTAAAAATGAAAATTTTATTACGAAATTGGGGATGTTACAGATTAGATCGAAACAGAGCCAAAGGAATAACTGAGTTCGACTGTGGTTGTCAACTACGTCATAGTTGTGGGTTACCATGTGCCCATGAAATTGCAATTTATTCCGATGCAGGCCAACCAATACCTTTGGGTTCAATTGAAAATTTTTGGAGGAAGCTTGATTTAAACATAGTTCCGCCAACTACCGAAGATGATGAACTATGTTGTGAAGATGAATTGGAACTTTTAAAAAAAAGCTTTGCTAAGCAGACTACTAATGGGAAGGCCAGATATATGAGACTACTAAAGGGAACTTTTTTGCCATCATCAACTACAATTGCTGATCCAATTGTTCGTAAAAATACCCATGGATGTCCACGAGGGAGTACAAAACAATCTCAAGCAAAGCCTTCAGTTCCACTAACTCAAGATCCTCGTAGATGTAGTTTTTCTAGGTATCTGCCAGATTATATGGGGTTTAACATGTTTGATTTAAACCATGAATCGGAGATGCACAACACATATTTGTTCTGAGAACCTTTAATATTCAATTCATTCTTCAACCATGAACAAGCCTCTCATAGCTCATACTACAACCAAGATGAAATGATGCATAACTCATACTACGACAAAAAAACAAGGCATTATTCAGAATCACTTATGAATGAAATTTCATATGAATTTCATATGTACGTCAGACAAATAGAAAATATAATTGGAGATAGAAGTTGAGGATTCCAGGAAATAGTCGTTGCTTTCGGTTATGGGGAAGATTTTTGGGGTAAAATTCGGTCTGATTTATACAATGAGTTAGTAGAGCACCCTAAAGAATACACCTTGGTATATGAATAATATTTCAACCACATAGGTCATTCATTGAATTACTCGGGATCAACTTTTGCGAGAACTAAACATTAACTTATTATGCCAGACACAAGTTTTTTCATTGCAAACAAGTATGGTGCAATTGTTCATTTTCTAAGAAAACAATGTTTGTCGACATGCTTTCCACTAATACTTTGACTACAATACATGCCAAATCATCATGTTATTGCTATTGCCTTTGTTCACGATAATCATTATGTGAATGTCGATTTACAATAAGCATATACAATGCCTATTGTTTTGCCATTATGGAGTCACCATAGGTCACAACGTTCTGACGGATGGGAAATCATGTATAGGGCTAGATTGAATGCATATATTCCACTAAATACCCCATACAATGATTGTAATATCCCAATAGTTATTGTATCTGATAATTATTAAAAACTACATTTATATTGTAGTAAATAATTTATTTTATTTATTGTATTAATGTCTTTCAAATAATAAAATTAACAATAATAATAACACTAAAAATAAAATGTTAATATTAAAAATAAAAGAAAAATATACTAATGATAATAATCTAAAATAATATTAAAAGACAATAAAAGACAAAACATAAAAAACAAAAAAAAAACAAATGACAACAAAATGACAAAATAAACAAAAGTAAAAAAGAAAAACAATAAAAGGACAAGAAAAGGGGTGCGCCAAGCAATTTGGGGGGGGGGGAGGTACGTAAAGCCTTTTTAAATGAAACGTTTATCCAATTTTAATGGAAAACGAGGAACAAAAAAGTATGTTGGGGATTTTTTTTTAGAATTTAAATCTATAAGTTATGGCATTTATATCATTAAACCTAACATATTACCTCTTAATGGAAATAATGTGTGGCCTATAACCAACTTCATAAAGAATTTGCATCCTTTGATAAGGAGGATGCATGAAAGGCCTAATATTATAAGGATAAGACATATAAGTGAAAATGACTCTAAATACCCAACCATATAGAGTAAAAGTTGTTAGAATGATAAGTCTGGGAACAGTTTAGAGATGTGATACAATATGTTATCTTGCAAGAATATACATCTGCCTAAAGACCCTATCCCAAATAAGAAGTTAGTCAGGCTGAAGAATGTTGCTTATTGTGAAAGAACTTTAAAATCCCAAGGTGTGGGAATAAGCAAGCAACAAGTGATCAGGATGGGAAATCAGGATGTACATGCAGGACTGAAAATGGCACTTCTTTACAATATACTGAAATCGTCTTACCTTCATAACCTGCTGAAATCGTCTTCCTTTACAACCTATTGAAAATGTCATCCCAATTCCCATTCAAATAAGTGCAACAAGTATGGATGTTATTTCTCAAGTGTCTCACTTAATAGTGAAGTACCAAAGACCTACACTCTTACTTGTAATGAAATATATGATGAGGGCCTTCCAAAAATTGCTATTCAATAGCACTTGTTGTCGACTAAATGGATGTGAGGTTGATAGAGGGATCTGGATATCTACCATGAGATAGCAGTTGCTTATAAAGGACTACAAGTTGCTTTTAAAGGACTACAAGTTCTACCTGAGCCAATGAAACCATTCAAAATGGTATCAAAAATTTCATTTGTCAAGTGTTAGTTGTTACTTTATTGTAATTGTTAGTTGTGACATTATGTTATCTTATAGTTGTTGTATATAATAGGAAATATGTTCTAGTAATGGTGATAATGAAGTTGAAGAGGGGAGCAATGAAGATGATTTTATTAAGGACACCAATATGCCAAAATTGTCCCGATAAATAAACTAGAGAGTATAATCAATAGCAAGTTAAAGATAACAACTTTTGATCATGAGTAGGTGGTTCCCTTAACAAGAAGGCCATATCTAAAGTTTAGATAGTGGTCTTTAGGAAGGGGTTAATATGAGCATTTTATTTTTGCTAACCCTTTTTTCTTATATCCTATTTTGGTAACAAACATCTAATTGTTTGCCAATATCTAGATATATGTTAGGCATTTTTGAACAATGATAGTATAGTCTCATTTGGAGGATGGTTGTATAATTTGATGTTTGGTTCTAAATGTCATATACCCCTTTATATACAATTACCACTTGAACTGTTATTTATTACGTTATGATTCCTCTATTTTGGTGAATATATTAGTACATTGCCACAATTACTTGTATTTGCAAAGTACATTGCCATTATCAGTCATATATACAAAACTATATTGCCATTATTAGACATATATGTAGCTGAACATTGCCATTATCGATGGGCAATAAGTTTGTCCATTGTCGTTATCAATTCTATATGCAAAAGTACATTGCCACTACAACCACTTTAAACATTGCAAAAGTACAGTTCTATAAACAAAATGATGCAAATATATTACTCCATTACCATTGCCATTTTGCAATTGTCATTATAACACATTGACCATCCATCATCAAAATATGAACAAGCCAATACTTTCCAAGATTTACAAGAACAATACAACAACCTAGACCATCCAACACTAACAATAAGCATCAACTTAACCAAAAGACCATACACCAATCTTATAAACCTAACCAATACACCAACATAGACCTATGTCAATGCTAACATAATAGTGATTTTGGTTATTATCACAAGCACAATCATGAAAAGAACTCTTATTATCACCATTATCACCAAGAAGAGTTTCATCAGCAACATCACCTTCCTTTCATGTTTTTCTATTTCTAGTTCAGAATGCGCAACAATATCAGTATTCAATGCCTCATGCGTCTCAAACATCATATCCTTATATTATTTATTTGGCAACAATGGGGAAAGCCAAAGAAGAAATCACAATATTTAGCTGGGTCCTATAAAAACCGGAGAAAAATATGGTTAAAACCTACCAAATATACCATATTGAAGTAGAACAATACTTTATAATTTGGGCAACCCTGAACTTTCTTCTATGGTTCTTATTCGTCCACGAAACTAATAAGGTTGCTTCAACACCACATCCAGAATTCGCCGTTCCATTATTTTCGTTCCTTTGACCCCATGCTTGAAGTTACAGACGAGTCCACCATTTCTAGTGAAAGGATGAAGACAATCACACTAAAGAGAGTCCGAGAGAATGCATGACTCGTTTGTATTCTAATTTTGAAATGTTGACCCCTTTTAAGCCAATTCGCCCAAACCCTTTTCAAAATATCTACGCAAACATATAGTACATATGAGGAACAAAAGTTAAATTGGAGCATTTTTAGTATCCAAACCTATAAGTTATGGAGGCAATTATTAAAGTTAACAAATTGATTCATCCAAATAAAACGTATGCTATATTGACTCGTACGAGTATTATATCTTAAGTGGAAGAATAATCTCCCGGAAGCTATGACATTTATGTCATTAAATGTTATATTTGGTATCAAATATATTATTTACTTTTACATTTATCTAAGAAAAAGAAGTAAGAAAGAATCGTAATATTGACTCCACGAGCCGAGCCGCACCCAACCATTCATTGCAACCCTAATACATACATATAACGCACCCTCACAAATAATTCCGTCTTTCGTTTCATCGTCACTCCCATCCCTCTCCTGTTTTCATTCATATTTTGCTTCCACCATTATCAACTGATCGTGTATAAATCACAGTTTTCATAATCCTTATTTTATCATCATATACACACTTATCACGAATTCGCACCGCCAAGTAAGTTATCTATCTGTAAGCAACCGTTTATTCTTTACAACAACTTTGTACTCGATTAGTAGATTTTATGTAGATTTGATTCGATGTTGGACGGATTAATCTGAAAGTGCTTTTCGATTGTTGTTTATTTGTTGCTTGTAGATTGGGAATTTTTATATATTTTTAAGATGCGGGCATATATGTTTTTTGTGAGATACAGTCTGATTCGATATTTTTTAAATGTTTTTAGGGTTCTCAAGGTGTTTTGAGTTTGTACTGCTGAGATTGGAGTAGTTTATTCGTCGAAATCATATTAGAGTGATGGGAAAAAAGAAGCCGACAGCTCGTGAGGAGGACGGAGGTGCGGTTGGGGGCAAGTCGAGGAAGAAAGCTGTAGTAATTGATGATGATGAGTATGCTATTGGAACAGAAGTGTCTGAAGAGAAATCAGTTCAGGAAGAAGAACATGTCGCACCGGTTGCTGGTAAGAAAAAAGGTAAGAAAGGTAATCAGAAGAATTTGCGAATAAAAGATGAAGAAGAAGACGTGGAGGATGGTGATGATCCTCTGGAGATTCAGTTTGCTGGGAAGAAGAAACCAAAGTCTAAAGCAAAAAAGGGTGGTAATTCGTTTAGTGCTTCAACATCATTTGCATTACTTGGTGATGAAGATGATGAAACTTCTGAAGTAACCAAGGATGAAGAAGATGATGCTAGTGAGGAAGAGGATATTAACATTGTCTTTAATGGAAAAAAGAAGCCATCAAAGTCCAAAAACGGTGGTAATTCGTTTGCTGCTTCTGCATTTGCTGCAATTGGCAATGAAGACGATGATGATGATGAAGATTTAGCAGACAATTCAGGATCAAAACAACAATCTGAGGATGAAGATGATGAGCCAGTTATTTCCTTTACAGGGAAGAAGAAATCATCCAAATCTAATAAGAAAACAAGTGGTAGCATCTTTGCAGCTGCACATTTGCTTGATGAAGAAAACGAAAAAGAAAGTGACGAGGATGACGATGCCCCCATTACATTCTCAGGTAAGAAGAAGTCTTCCAAGTCGTCAAAGAAGAAAACCAGTCCACCTGAGGTTCCATTAGCTGGTGGAGGGACAGATGAAGATGTTTCAGTTTCAGGATTGACTGATGAAGATTCTTCTACAATAAAGTTTTCTGGTAAAAAGAAGCCATCCAAGAAGAAAAACAGTCCCACAGTGAATGCATCCGATGAACATGAACAGCCTAGTACCAGCATCACTACCAAAGAAGCTGATGTTGTCCAAGAAACTTCAAAAAATAAAAAGAAGAAAAAGAAAGGTGGAAGAACAGCCCAAGAAGAGGATGACCTGGACAGAATTCTTGCTGAACTTGGTGAAACTCCTGCCCCTGCCCCTACACCTGCCCCATCTTCTGCTACTGTAGAACCGCCACAAGAGGAGAAGGTTCAACCTGAAGCAGAACCAGCAGATGAAGGTGTTGAAAAGGATACAAATGAAGAGGTTGTAGAGTCTGCAGCTGCAAAAAAGAAGAAAAAGAAGAAAGAAAAGGAAAAAGAAAAGAAAGCTGCAGGAGCAAAGACAGCTGCAGCCCCTGTTGTGGAGGAAAAACAAGTGGATTCAAAGAGTAAGGTACCTGATAAGAAGGTTCCAAAACATGTTAGAGAGATGCAGGAAAGACTTGCAAGGCTTAAAGAAGCAGAAGAAAAACAGAAAAGAGAAGAAGAGGAAAAGCAAAGGAAGGAAGAAGAGGAGCGTTTAAGGCAAGAAGAACTTGAAAGAATCGCAGAAGAGAAAAAGCGGTTGAAGAAAGAAAGAGAAAAGGAAAAGATGTTGAAGAAGAAACAAGAAGGGAAACTTTTGACAGCTAAGCAGAAGGAGGAAGCCCGCAGATTGGAAGCAATGAGGAATCAAATCCTTGCAAATGCTGGTGGTTTGCCTGTATCCGCTCCAACAAAACGACCCAAGTACCAGTCAAAGAAGTCAAAGCCACATGCAAACGGAAAAGCTTCTTCCACCATTGCTACTGAAACCACAGAAGCAGAGAAGGTCGATGACGTGGAAGCAGATAAGGCCGATGACGTGGAAATGGAAAAGATTGAAGCTCAGTCGGTTGAAGAGAATGGGAACAAAGAGGAAGAAGAAGAAGAAGAAGAAGAAGATGAGTGGGATGCAAAGAGTTGGGATGATGCTGATCTCAAACTGCCAGGTATAAGTGCTTTTGCTGATGAGGAGGAATCCCCTGTACCTCAACCTCAGCCTAAATCTGAAGTACTCTCAATCAAAAAAGATATCAAGAGTGGTAACGATTCAGTGGCTCCTAAAGAAGTTCATCAAAATCTTGATAGTAAGGAAAGTCAACCTGCAACAGTTGTTGCAAACAAAGGTAAGGGTAAAAAGGAAGAGAAGAAGGAAGAAGACGACGGTGAAATGACGCTTCGGTCCCCGATTTGTTGCATTATGGGTCATGTTGATACCGGGAAAACCAAGTTGCTTGATTGTATTCGAAGGACTAATGTTCAAGAAGGTGAAGCTGGTGGAATCACACAACAAATTGGTGCCACTTACATTCCAGCTGAAAACATTCGTGAAAGAACAAAAGAATTGAAAGCTGATGCAAAACTTAATGTTCCTGGTCTGTTGGTTATCGATACACCTGGACACGAGTCTTTCAAGAACTTGCGGTCACGGGGTTCTGGGTTATGTGATATTGCCATTTTGGTTGTTGACATAATGCATGGTTTGGAGCCACAGACAATTGAATCACTAAATTTATTGAGAATGAGGAATACAGAGTTTATTGTGGCATTGAATAAGGTTGACAGATTATACGGGTGGAAAACGTGTCGTAATGCACCAATTGGTAAGGCCATGAAGCTGCAGTCTAAAGATGTTCAACTTGAATTTGAACACAGGCTTACTCAGGTAATTTCAACCCCATATCTTTTTTCGGTTTTGGTTTTCTTTAATTTACCGGGGTTCTTATGATTTGTGTTTTGTGACTTCAGATAATTACGGAATTCAAGGAACAAGGTTTGAATACTGAATTGTACAATAAGAATAAAGACAGAGGGGAAACTTACAGTATTGTACCCACAAGTGCTATCAGGTAGTTTTATACACCATATGAATACTATGTTTTGAACATTGAACATTGAATAAAACTTTTTTTTTTTTTCTTGGGTGAAACAGTGGTGAAGGCATACCTGAGATGTTGTTACTACTTGTCCAATGGGCTCAGAAGACAATGGTTGAAAAACTTACATACAGCAGTGAAATTCAGGTTTGTATATCTTTATTTCCATTTCCACATTTTTTCTTCTATGAGAGTTGTGATCACTGATTCTTGGAATGAATTTTTTAAGTGTACGGTGTTGGAGGTTAAAGTCATAGAAGGCCTTGGAACAACCATTGATGTGGTTTTGGTTAATGGTGTTCTTCATGAAGGAGATGAGATTGTTGTTTGTGGCTTTCAGGTAAGTTGCTAAATTCTAGTTACTTTATATGCCACAATAATCATATAGATTTCTTGTTTAACAAGCAATGCCTGTGCAGGGACCAATTCATACTACAATCCGATCATTGTTGACTCCTCATCCAATGAAGGAACTCAGAGTAAAGGTAATGATCCTTTATAAATTTGACAAATATACTTTTCAAATTCATGAGTTATCTTGAGTGTTTATGAGTTTGTTTGTTGCTTGATTCAGGGAGCCTACATTCATCACAAAGAGATCAAAGCTGCACAAGGGATCAAGATTACTGCACAGGTAATAATAATTTTGCAAAATGGTTACCTTTGGCGTCTTTTAAACTGTCTGCCATGGTTTTTTCTTTTAAGAAACATGGTTCACTAAAACCTTATGTCGATTCTGTTCAATCACCATCAGAGTCGGGAAGTTTCTTGATGGGTGGAGTAATATAAGGTTGTGTTTCATTCATGGATTCCGGTGGAATCTGATGGAATTGGAATCTTGAATTCTGTTCTATGGTGTGTTTGGTTGCTAAATCACCAAATTATTTTTCTCATAAACCCATTAAAAAAGCTTATTTAACATAATTTGCATTCTAATTTCTCTAATAGATTTACAAGCCAAATAGAAATGGCAAAGGAATGTGATTGAATTCCATTTAATTTCCTTCTTCCAACCAAACACATGATAGCTTGCAATTCCTTAATGGATGAGGGAATGGAATGGAGTATTACGATGGAATGGAAAAAATCCTGTTTGTTTGCCACATGTGATCCTTTCTCATGGGCTGATTTATTTTTGTTATTTTCAAAAATAAGTAAAGATAAAATTTGATTATAATTCTTTTTCAAGATTACATGGTATTTAATTAATTATCTTTTATTTACCGTTTTAAATTTCTCATTGTACATAACAAACAACATGTTCGAATGACTCATTCAATTTCTTCAAGCCAACTAAACAGTAAACACAATTATGGAATGTAATGTTCCATTCCATTTCCTCACTCATTTCATTCCTTTATAATTCCATTCCATCATACCAATTGTTAGATAGACTCTTTAACTCCCTTGATAGATTCTATTTCATCCTCCAGTCCACCCAGAAACATTCTATTACACAAACGCCCCTAACTCTCTTCAACTTCTTTTTGATAGAATCTTGAGCATGCGGTGGCAGGGACTGCCCTATACGTGGTGGGACCAGATGATGACGTGGAAGAAATCAAGGAATCAGTGATGGACGACATGAGAAACGTGATGAGTAGGATTGATAAAAGTGGTGAAGGAGTTTATGTACAAGCATCTACTCTTGGTTCATTGGAGGCATTACTGGAGTTTTTAAAGACTCCAGCAGTAAACATACCAGTTAGTGGTATAGGAATAGGCCCTGTTCATAAAAAAGATGTGATGAAAGCCAGTGTCATGTTGGAAAAGAGAAAAGAATATGCAACAATCTTGGCTTTTGATGTCAAAGTGACTCCAGAGGCACGCGAGCTTGCAGATGATCTTGGTGTCAAGATATTTATAGCTGATATTATTTATCATTTGTTTGATCAATTTAAGGCCTATATTGATAATCTTAAGGAAGAAAAGAAGAAAGAAGCTGCTGAAGATGCTGTCTTTCCATGTGTTCTTAAAATCATGCCAAACTGTGTGTTCAACAAGAAGGATCCGATTATTCTTGGTGTGGATGTTCTCGAGGGCATTGCTAAGGTAATTTTTTTATTACATAAAATCATGATTGTGGTTATTTTTTTGTTATTAATAATTGTTGTGTTGGTAAATGCCCTCATTATTCATGTATATTACCATGTTAGATAGTAAATCTGTACGATTGGTAACACCATATATTTTTATTATGTATTAGAAATAAGTAAATGTGATTAATTTATTATGAAGTTTCTTTCTAGCAATACCTACTATTATGTTGTGACTATCACGTGAGATGTTTTGCTAAATAAAAAATTACTAATGTTTTTTTTTTTTTTTTTTTGTATTGCTAGTGCCTAGTGCATATCTAATTTTTTTGTCACTCTAAAGCATATAGATATTATAATTGAATGTAATCTGATTTTTGTCGTTTATTCTTTTCCTTTTCCTTCAATTATTAGCTTTTATAGTAGGGTTTAGAAAATGACATTACCAACTTGACTAACATGGATGCGCTTTTTATTTGTTGATGACAATACATGTTATTTTATAATGGGTTAAATTCAAGAAATAGCAACGTACTTTCATTTTATTTATCCTACTTTCATTTTTCTTTGTACTTTTGAAAAATTTACCAGATTATAGCAATGTGATCCAAATACAAACCAATTTTCACAGCTATAATTGAGTAGATGTATTCAAAGTACAATGTCCTAGTAAGAAAAAAATTGAAAGTACAATGTTATAATTGGGTAGATATTTGAAAATAACATGTGTAAAATTCTTGTTATTTGCAGATTGGAACTCCAATATGCATTCCTCAGAGGGAATTTATTGATATTGGCCGCATCTCCTCTATTGAGAATAACCACAAGCCAGTTGATATCGCCAAGAAAGGATCAAAGGTGGCTATCAAGGTATGGATCTTTTTTCTTTCTCAGTTTCTATTTTTGTTTATAATAGAAAATGAAAAAATTTAATATTTTATGTTTACTTTTACACTGACAGATAACTGGAAGCAATGCTGAGGAGCAACAAAAAATGTTTGGGAGGCATTTTGAGATGGAGGATGAACTTGTCAGCCATATCTCAAGGAACTCTATCGATGTATTAAAGGCCAATTATCGGGTAAGTAAAATAAATTAAAAGGAAAATCTTAAATGATCCGATTATTTATTTATTGTTGACTATTTGTAAATCTTTATGTTTATAGGATGAGTTATCGAATGAAGAATGGAGGCTGGTTGTCAAACTGAAAAACCTCTTCAAGATACAATGAGTTTTTGACTTGGTCTTTTCATGCTTTTGATTCAAGGGGGCAGCGGCTTAACAAAGTAAACAAAGAGAGTTTAATTTAAAAACTATGATGTCGTGGGCATAATCGGAAATAGCCTTCTGTCCAGAATCTCAGAATCAAGTTTGAGGGAATTTTGTGCCTCTCGATTTGTTTGTGTTGATCCATTTTATCTTTGAGAGCGTCATGTTGAAATGTGTCAAAGAATGGTAAAAAAGACAGAAATCTGAATGGTTCGAGTTTTTGTGATGGAAACTTGTTTTGGATTTTTCAATATTTTTGGTCTTTGTTGAAAAGCTTAATGTTAATTTTGGGTCAAAAATATCATCATTATGTGGTAATGATGTTTTAAGATATGAATATTGGGTACTTTATGATATTATGAGAAGAAAAAATATAATAAGAGTGCAATTTGTGTTGCAAACGTTTAGAACATGGACTCTGGGTTGTTTTATATTCTAAATACATTTGGAAAAGCAACATTCGTGATCGTGGAGCATTTTTCTTACATAAAATCCACGCTGTGGACATTGTTTTGATGTTTAAGATAAATATTAGTACAATAACTACGTATCGTCATTTTTATGGTATTTGACACGTCTCCAACTATAAAGGGTGTTGCGTGTAATCTCAAAAACCCTAAGGGTAATATGTGCACTTTTTCCAACTCCTGGAGGTCGGTTCTTGTTCACACGCTTCTAGTTCACCACGTCTTTTTATCCTTTCTTTCCTTTACGTACCAATTTTCTTTTATAAAGTAAATCTTTATTAAGAAAAAATTGCAAACGTCACTTTTGATGTATCAATCGGTTTCACGGTCAGCATGACGAAAATAGGATATAATGTTAAGAAAGTAAGAATGATGATGCATGCATTTAAACCTGGGACATCATTTATGAATTCTCAACTTCTTATTGATATTATGCAATCATACATCAAATGTGATAAAATAAACGACAATGATATGTCAACATGATTTTGTGTATTAGTTTCATATCTTCTTGTGGATCCATATATAGTCCTTTCGTAACAATGGTGGTTAACCCTTACGAAGTAGCTAATTCTTATTAAATGAACTTAATATTCATAAAGGATGAATATGATTTAAAAACTATATAGAATTAGACGGTGAATATGTTTTACCACTAAATGCAAGATATCAGACCGAGTTGTTATTTTGACATCTTAAATTAATAACCTAGTGACTTAAAAGTTTTGGAAAAAGAAAACGCACTTTAAAAAAAAGTTAAAACAGAAAGGAAATTAAAGAAAAAGTAGGGATTGTGCCATCACAAAGGGGATCACCCCGAATCTTATCGTAGATGTTTGTTTTGAAAGTACTTATATAATTTCAAATTAGATAATCAATTTTTATGTATCATTGTGAAAAAATAATATTTGGATGTGTATCTGACTATCTATTACCTGAAAACTATAATAAATGCTCTTGATTGTTGAGTACTCAACAAATTCTAATTATTAGTCTTCTTAACACTTGGGTAAAGCATTTGTCACCTTTAAAGTTTTGAAAATACAGAGGTAGCTTCAAGTAGAAGGTTAAAGAGAAATATGAAAAATCTGATATACACACACAAGGAATAAAATTTATTTTATTTAGAAAATTACCAAAAAGCAAAATAAAAATACATATCGATATCGACATTTGGTCTCTAAGTGATGATTACTTGGTCCAAGAAACTCGGTAGATACCAATTCGATTAGATGTTAACTGTGATAAATGCTAAAATACGTAAAACGTATGGTTAATAAGCTTTCAGTGGTGTATATACTATATATACATACATGAGGGTCCCCTTTTTTGAAAGAAATATAACCTGATTTAAAATGAAAGGTGCAGATATTAGTTTATAAGTATATATCAAAAGGAAAAAAAACCATGATATAAGATGAAATGCTTCATAGGCTTCAATGGAGTCCCTTTGCACCAATTAACCTTGTTAAGCCATAAGTAATGGCCATAGCTAGCCACCCTCCAACAACCACCCTAATAGTAGACTTGACAGCTGGCGCCCGCCCCAATGCCGCCCCTAACCACCCAAAAACCGCCAATGCAACCGTCACTGCCGCTGCCACTACCATAATCCTCACCCTATAAGGCTTTATAAACGAAGCGGCTAATAAAGGCACCATAGCCCCCAAAGAAAAAGCTAGAGCTGATGCAGCTGCAGCTTGCCAAGGGTTTGGCAAGCCGTCAGCTTCGACTTCTTCAACATCTCTTCGGTTGAAATCTCTTTTCATCTGGGCAACTTCTATATCGAGTTGAGAATAAACAGATACAAATTCTCCGATAGCCATACTACAAGCTCCGGCTACTAAGCCTGCAAAGCCGGTCAATATCATGGCTTTGATATCTTGCTTAACGGCTCCAACACCCATCATTAGCGATGCGGTGGAGACTAAGCCATCGTTGGCTCCTAGGACCGCGGCTCGTAGCCATTGGGACCGTTTTGAGTAGTCGAAAAAGTCTTTGGGTTCGAGCTCGAGGGTGGTTTGGTGGTGCACCATGCCATTGACGGGAATTGTAGCCATTAGAGATGAGTGAAGCAAAACTGATTTGAGTGTGTCTAACACACGCCTACAAGTAAGCTATTTATAAGGAAAGTTTTGTCAAGGTCAATTACAAAAATGATCCTTTGAGTTTTCCATAACTGACAATATTTGTAAGTATAAAAATCTTGTCATTTTGGTCAATCGCTCGATCACCTTTTGAATAGATATAAAAACAATGGAAATCTACTAAAATATTGGTAAAAGTAAGGGTATAATTAATTCCTGAATAGAAAAATATGTTTATTTATCCATTTTATAATAATTTTTTAGACCCCTGCTAACATTATTATAATTGTATGGTTTGATATATTAAAAAAATAAATATGTGATTCTGAACCATCAATTTTTTTGTGCAAAGAAGGAAAATGGTTTTACAATCGCCATATTTTTGCTATAAAATCCTCTAACTAAATAAACATAAACCAAAGTACAAGAAGTAAATTCATATAACATAAAGTTTTGAATCAACAACAATAATATTCAGATGCTCGGTGAACATTCTTTAATTAGATCAAATAACTTATATGTGTTGAAACTGAATCAAACTCATAATTAATCAAAAAACAATCGTATTACAAACAATCCTCACTACACAAAACCTATACTATACTAAAAAAGATATCACTAAAACTATACAGGTTAAGCAACAAATCTAACCAGCTCTGAACAAAAAACCCTAACCGAACGAAACAGAGCTTTTTTCAGAGTGAACTGAGAAAAACCTTAAAAATATCTAAGTAAAAATGATCGTAACCTCAGGTTAGCTATATATAGCTCTGGGTTGACCCATGGACCTCAGCGAAGGTCCGCATGTTTTTTTTTTCCATCTGCAACTTTCTCCTAAACGAGCAGCGATCCCTCAATTTTGAGCTTCTTGCAACTTTATCCCCTCTGCTTCCAGCTATCCAATTTCATCACTTTCTACCCTTACATCCTGCACTTCAACATTCTAAGTTATTAAATACTTAAATAGAAAAAAAAACTCTAAACCATTTGTTAAGTTTGACAGAAGTTTAACCTAAACATTTCAACACCCCTCCTCAAACTTGACAAAGGATTATTTAACCTTTTGAAAAGCGATCAAACAATCCAATTCATTTACAAAGAAAGTCATGATTTGGTAAATACAAATATTTTGTCAAAATTTTCTCGAATAAAATGAACATCTACTTCAAAATGTTTGGTTTTGTCATGAGATACTAGATTCAAAGCCAGTTTTATAGCCGACTCATTATCACAAAAACCCAACACTGGCAAAAGATTTTTAACTCTCAAATCATATAAATTTTTGGGTTAATGACATAAAAACCCTATAAAGTATGACTTTTGGTTTTAAATGGTCCCTAAAGTAATTTTGGGTCTTTTTAAACCATTAAAATTAATATTTACCTGTTAAATAAGTTAATATCCTTGATATCACCCCGGTTGAACCTGTAATTCATATGTGTATAATTCTTAAATGTTTAAAACAAGTCTACGTGGATGCCACGTAATAATTCAAGATCACAATATGTGATTCAAATCTTTATTCCTAGGATGTTGCTTAAAAATCCATTTCCATACATTGCTGTGTCGTTTTCCTTTATTCTTAACCCCTCTATCGCTCACTATAATCCTACATGATGGTGCTCCACCACCACCGGTGCGCTGCCAAAACCAACATCTGAAGGGTTCTTGAAAACAGAATGCTCTGTTTTAGACTTATCTAAAAAATCATGCTTTAAATGAATCATACTGAATTCACTTTCTTTTGCAGAAAACCCACTTTCGAAATCCATGAAACTGTTGAGACAAGATGCAAACTCAAAATGGTATGTAATTTGCAAAAGAATATAAATAAAAACCAACGAACCCATTTTTCTTACGAAATAGACAACCCATTTTCAAGAAACAAAAACCTGTCAAGGATTCATTGAGTAAACTGGCAGTTTTTTCTAAGCGAAGAAGATCACACACAAACTGAAGGTGTACTACTTGTATCTGGAGATAGAAAATCTACATGAAACCATGCCAAAAAGTTTCAAAATTTTCAGTCATAACTAAAAAAACTCGTTGGAAAAAAACATTTCACATTCCCAGGATAAAAAAAAAAAACAAATCACATGCACAACTGTATGGACTCCATTTCTTGGGAAACTGATTTCCATGGATGTGTCTAGATCTAGGTTTCTTTGTAGTTTCAGGGAATTGATTTCCATTACGACGCATCTCGCTTCCCCAAATATGTGAAATTGACAGGGAAGGCGGTCAACCCCTAATTCCGAGGCCCTTCATCCTAGAGAAGAAAGGTAAAATGGAGGATGAAAAGAAAAAGGAGCATAAACAGACTATCTTGATGCTCGACCCGCCCACAGACAGACCAGTTCGTGTCTGCGCTGACGGCATATATGATATCTTCCACTCCGGTCATGCTCGCTCCCTCGAACAAGCCAAGAAATCATAAATTCACATTTACCCTTTTATAATTGTCAGTCATTTTGGGTAATCGCATTCAAAGACCTGGTTCTTTCTGCGTTTGATTCCCTCTCTCCTTCTTGGGTATTTTCCGAATTGGAGTCTTTTCTTACGTAAATTGGGTTTATTTCTATTTGAAGAGAGAATGTTTGTCTGGAGGAGTTCAAATGAATGTTGTGTAAATAGGTTAACAATATGTGTAAGATGGTAAAGCTCAAGAATCTTTGGAGTTACACGTAGACAGTTTTAAACACGTAAACATTCTACACATATGATTACCGGTTCAATCGGATGATATTAAGTACATTGCCTTATTTAACAGGTAAATACTAATTTTAATGGTTTATAAAGACCAAAAATTACTTCAGGGACCATTTAAGACCAAAGTTCATACTTTATAGGATTTTGATGTCATTAACCCTAAATTTTTTAAAACCTAACTAATTTCACAAGTAACTGATCCCAATGCACGATATTCTGATTCAGTAGAAGAACGAGAAACAATATACTGTTTATTGCTCTTCTACTATATCAATGAATTACCCCAAGTATATACGGTATCCAGTAAAAGACCTTCTTGTTCCACACATTTAGCCCGATCTGCATCCACATAAACAAATCAAATTTTACAATTTTGACACCCTTTACTGGATTTTGTTTAAGGAAATGTAGAAGTCGAAATGCCACATCTAAATGAGACTTGCATGGACTATGCATAAATAGACTAAGAGTTTGTACAACACAGGCAATATCAGGTCGTGTAATTGTCAAATAAATTAGTTTCCCAATCAATTTTTGAAACCTTGTTATATTAGTTAGAAAACTATCAAAAGAATCAATTCCGTCTTTTTTAATCACAACAATTGTATCCAATGGAGTTTTAACAGGTTTACTAGCCAACATTCCAAATTCACGCAATAACTCTAGGCAATATTTCCTTTGGGATAAACAAACACCATTTTGTATATCAATGACTTCGACCCCAAGGAAAACTTTAAGTTTTCCTAGATCTTTAATCAAAAAATGAGACTTCAAAAAATCTTTAACTTTTTTTATTATATATAGTTACCAGTTAAAATTATATCATCTACATATACTAGTAATACAACCAAGTTATCATTTTTTGATGTAACAAACAAAGAGTAATCATTAACACTTTGTTGAAACCTGAAATCAAATAATGAAGAACATAAACGTTCATTCCAGTTTCTAGGTGCCTGTTTTATCCCATATAAGGACATCAACAATTTACACATCCGAGTATCATTTTTGTGAAATATCCTTGAGGTAGAGTCATATATACATCCTCATCTAGATTTCCATACAAAAAGCATTATTTATATCTAACTGAAAAAGTGTCCAATTATTACTGACTGTTAAATTAATGACAACACACACTGTGACCATTTGAGCAACCAGAGAAAACGTTTTCCCATAATCTATTCCTTTTCATTGATTATAACATTTAGCCACTATTCCAGCTTTATACCTTTCAACCTCACCGTTGGATTTATATTTAATCTTATAAACCCAACAACATCGTATTGGTTTTCTATTTGCAAGCAATTCAGCTATTTCCCATGTGTTATTTCTATAGAGAGCCTCCATATATTCGTTCATTGTCTTTACCCAATTTGGGTTAGGAGCAGCTTCGGAAAAGGACCGAGGCTCGACAATTTTATTCAAATTGGAAATAAAACACTTATTTTCATTACTTAGACATAATAGTTAACAAAATTCTCTATCTCATACTTATATTTACTATTTACTACATAACATAATCATTAAATCTAATTCTACATTCCCTTCTAGGCTTACTACTCCTAGGAGTATGACTGCTAATGGATTCAAATATAGTTTCAGGTTGACTAATTTCCTCAACTAGACTTAGAACCATAGGTGCTTCCATCATGGGCGGTGAACCTTGTACCTCACACTCATGGTTGCAACCGGTAGGGACCGTACCAGAATAATTGCCATCCTCGGGTTGGATGGCACTGAATTCACCAGCCTCATAGGCTGCTCCTAATGTTCCTAAGTGTGATATTTTAATCACAAGATCAGGAGTCCCTAGCTCATCATCAGAAAATGGGTCCCATGGATTTGAAAACACATTGACTTTATAAAAAAAACAGTATTAGGCTCCACGCTATCATATTTCATCTTAAACAAAAACACAGATTCATAAAACTTCACATCCCTGGAAAAGAAGATATAACTTGAATCAAGACTAATAAGCTTATAACTTTTTCTTGTCAACAACATATCCAAGTAAAACACAATTTTCAGCTCGCTCAGAAAACTTATCAGGCTGATTTAGCTTAGTAGCAAAACACAAGCAACCAAATACTCGTAAATGATCTAATTTAGGACACCGTTTATAAACTAACTCATATGGATATTTTTCGTTTAAAACTGACAAAGGCGTCCGGTTTATTAAAAAAACAAATGTTTACACAGCCTCACACTGATATTTTAACGACATTCCAGCTTCAAAAACCAGAGATCTTGCAACATTGAGAATGTGTTTATGCTTCCGCTCCACAACTCCATTTTGTTGTGGAGTGTAAACACATGCACTCTATTGTAAAATTTCTCCATCAGTACAAAAACCTTTCATACGATTATTCACAAACTCGGTTCCGTTATCAGACCTTAAAACTTTAATCTTAGCACCAAGATGATTTTGTAAAACATTAAAAAGTGATGAAAAACAATTAAACAGTTCATCTTTTGGTTTAATCAAATAAACTCATGTTGCCCTCGTAAAACCGTCAACAACAGTAAGAAAGTATCTAAAACCATCGACATTCAATACTTTATATGGACCCCAAACGTCTAAATGAATTAAGTCTCCTAAGGATGACGTTGTCTTCTGACTTAACGAGAAAGATTCAAGGGTCTGTTTTTCCTTGTGACAATCATCACAAGGTGGAAGATTATCACTACTAAACTGAAGAGTCTCCTTTAAAACATAAGAGCTTGTTCAGTAGGATGTCCAAGCCTACTGTGTCAAGTGACTTTGGAGACAAAGTATCAAAATTATCTTAATTCCTATATTTCAAGGTGTCATGTACGGGCTGTATGGACTCCTATACAAGTCGTACCATATGACATGATTCACTTATTTTGTAAAAACTTACAATTTTGACCATTTTCATTATTCCAATTTCTTAACTCGCCTTAGGAACCAATTTCAAATGGTTTTATAAGTTAGGATGGTCTCATAACATTGGAATCCTTGTTCTAACACTAACCAAATCATGATTTAACATCTTGATCCCATTTCACTATTAAAATCAATGGTTTTTGCCATTTAACTTCATAAACCTCAAAATACAAAAATACAAAAAAAAGTGTTTATACCTTAAGAGCTTCATTGCTAACTACCCATAAATGTCCAAATCTGAATTTTCCTTGGCTTCTTCCTTAAATTAACATATACTCTCAAGAGCTCTCACTTTGTCATCTCCTTGATCACAAAAAAAAAAAATTTAAACCCCTAAAAAGGATTTATCCCCAACTCTTATAATCGATCTTTCAAATTAAGTCCATATTCTTAGCATTTCCCAAAACTTAAATATAATGCACTTATTTCCTAATAATTTTGTTAATTAACACAATTCACCACTTATACACTAATATTGAAATTATGGTCTAACTATAAAAACACTAATACACTTAAGTTTCCAACATACTTTAATATTTTACCTCGGGGGGTTTCCACCTTGAATTATAATCCTATTCATCGTCTGATCACCTACAGTCGATTCATTACCAATTACATTTAAAAATGGCAAAACTATAAGGAGTGTGCTAAACCCCCCCCCCCCCCCCCCCCCCCCCCCCGATGAGACATATGTGTGTGGGGGGTCAATCCACACAACACAAGTGCACACATGGCTATATATGTGAGTCATGAAATTTTGCAAGTGATGCGTATACAAAAACACATACTAGTGATAAACCAATGATAACCGCTAGTATTGAAAGTCTATAAACCGTGAAAATCAATTTAATAATGCCGTATTTTAAAATTTACCACTTGTTTATTATTAAAAAAGATAACAAAAATGCAAAATTCATAACTTTTTAATATTTACGGTTAACAATCGATATTGATTGTATTTTTAAAATAATTAAATATAATGATGATTTCCTTATTAAAGAAATATATTATAATATAACTTATCAGAATAAATATCCTTCGATTTTTGTTCTTAGTTTTGAATTTTCATTTACATATTTTCACTATAAAGTGAGACACATACTCAATAGCAAGTTACAAAGATACACACAACAGCTGATAAAATCTAGAGCAACCAATAACGAACATAGATATTTATTAATGTGTTCCTGCTCCAATGATTTTGCAAGAAGTTTGGTTCAAATATGGAAGCAAAATACTATTCTGGTCTTCAGTTGTTTATAATAAGAAAGAGATACATACGACGAATTTGCTTTAGGAGAATTCTATCAAACACACGAAATAAGAAAGAGACGCATGCGACAAATTTGCTTTAGGAGAATTCTATCAAACACACGCCTCAGTCATTTCTAATTTAAAGTCTCTACTTTATTTATATTATGGTTGTTCCAAATTTTTATGTATTTTCCATTAACAATTTCCATTTTCTCTTCTTTTGTAATTGTAACCACTTAAAAACTCTTCTCAACATTCTTGCGATACATGACATCGTTGGTAGGCCTGATAAACGTGTTGTGTTGTATCGGATATAAATTTAAACGGGTTGAAATTGTAGACCTAATCTGATCCATTTAATTTTCGTATTGTGACGTGTCAACCCGTTTGACGGGTTTAGAATTTAAACATTATAAATATATCGTTTCATGCTAGATTAAAACTCTGAATACGTTGAGAGAATAAGAATTTGGGATGCGGAAAATAAAATGTGAAAAACTAGTAGTGGTTTGAGAGTCAGAGGTAGAGCTGAGCATGTGTCGGTTTTGACGTAAAACAGAACCCAAGCCGAAATCATCGATTTTTCAGGAATCCACAGCCGAACCCAAACCCAAACCTTATCAAATTTTAGATGTAAAAGGAAATCTGTTGTTGGACGTCAATGTGGTATGAATTATCCCCTCGGCAAAACAAAACAAACAAAACATACGTCTAGGACAGGTGTCGAACTAAAAACCTTGGGTACAAGGTCGTAGCAACATAACCGCCTCAGCTAGCGCACTTCATGCTTTATTCATGCAAAACTTAACTATATAAATAGCTATAGTTTTACATATTTAATAGAAATCGGTTCTGATTGGTTTTTTTTCGGTTTCCTCATTCTATAAACCGAACCGAGATTTTCGGTTTTGGAAAAAATAGAAACCAAACCGTCGGTTTCGGTTTATCGGTCTCGGGTTTTTTTTTTTTGGTTTTTCGGTTTACGGTTCGGTTTTTGCTCACGCCTATTCAGAGAGATAAAATTCACAATAAGTTTAGAGCAGCAAGATAGTAATGAGCGACTGCAATTGTGGGGTATGTAATATTAATGAAAATTTTAAAAACTTAAAATAATTCTCGTCTCATATGGCTAATTAGTGGATTTAACATTACAAAACAATACAACCTAAAGTTTTCTTTTACATTTGGTTTTGGTTTTGAGCATGTCCAATTTACCTAAAGAATTAAAGGAACTTGCATATAAATAAACTGGTCATGTTCATGTCATTTTCGAGTTAAAGGTTTGGACACTAACCTTACCCGTTTAATTTTTTTGTCCTGTTATGTCAATTCATTTAATTAAACAGTGTAAAATCTCTTACCCAAATCCGTTTACATACGTATTAGGTTCGGCTCGTGTTTCGTGTCATATCGAGAATTGTCAGTTTGTCACCCTTAATTGCAGGACACTTATGTCATTGATGGTCGTTAGCATAACAACTTTAATAAGCACAAACATTAATCTTACATTTTTCCATATAATGGCCAAATAAGTAAATCTTACATTAAAAAAAATTTCTCGCAAAGCAAAAACAATTTAAAACGACCTTATGTTTACCGAAACCTATCATGCATGATAAAATAGGAGTTGGGGAATCCTTTTTTCCACATGTTGACACGGTGACTTGTCTTATCAACATGTACTTTCATATTTGCATTTGCGGTAAAGGTGTTAGAATCATATGTGAGGGCTCACATTGAAGCTTGAGTATCATATTTTTGGCTCTTTTAAGATTATAATATATCTTCATCATATTGACTGTAAGATCGGTTGGTAGGATGTCTAGAGATAGCGTTCACCCTTTAGTCTCACTAGTATTGCTTCCATATGTACCAATAACTTAATTCGCATGTAACCGTTATTAGTAAAGTTATCAACAAGTGAGCATATATTGTAATCTTATGTTACATAACTCGACTACAAAGTCTCACTACTAGAAAACAGGGGTAATAGCTACCAAAAATAGTGACCAACCAATTTCCGTCGGTAATTATCGACGGGTTTTCCGACAGAAAAGTGACGAAAATTCGAACCCTAATATTATCGACGAGCTATCGACGGTTTATCCATTATTAATGAAATTTGTCATAAATACAAATTACACTTCAGTTCTTGATGATATAGTGTGTACTTACCCATTTTCTGATGAAATCTGGATGTACTGGTGAATATCCTTTAATTTAATAAACTTGATTTTGGTGGTGTTCCAACGAGTTTCCAGTAGGGTTCAATAGGCCATAGCGTTTAACTTCTAACCTCGAACTAGGTATTATAGGTAAAATATGATTGTTAACTCAAGTATGATCATTATTTTATGGATAAAAGGTTTTAAAATAGTAAGCAAACTATGTTTCAAAATGCAATGAAAATATCGAAGTTAATAACTTTATAAGAAAAAGTGACACATCCAAATAATGGCGAACATTATCTGATAGAGAAGGCAATAATCTAACATGTTGTAAAGTTTGTGGAGGTTTATGATGTATGATGAAGAATGCAATAAAATGTGTCCAAAGTGAAAGAAGTGATTGTGGCATGATGTTGTTGCGTGTTGAACTACTTGTCCCCTTTCATTATAATTTGCTAAATGTATGTTTGGATATCAAATGCTTTTTTTTTTTTATCAAATATAATGTTTCTCTGTATAGAGAGTAAAATTTTCAAGTTCAAAATGTATAAATTTTGCGCTTTGTAAGGGAACTTTAGGCCTTCCGGTGTGCAGTGCGAGGGGGAGCCCGAGCTGGTGCGAGCTCGCGGTGAACACCGCCCCCCTATGCGGCGTCGTCGCAGTTTTGGGCTCGTGCGGCGTCTGGGCGTCGTGCGGCGTCTCACTCATTTTGACCGTTGCCACTTTCAACGGCTATATAGCCGTTTCAATTAAAAAGAAATTATTTTACCTATATATATTTACATATCTCACTCATTTCACAAATACACAACACATACACAACATACTACAAAAAAAATGGATCCAAGATTCGAGATGCTCTTCGATTCGTCGTCTTCGTCTGAAGACGAAAGTTGGTTGCTTGAAGCTACCGTTCAAGCGGCATCATTGCTTCGACAAGCTGCGCAAATAACCGCCGACGCCGCAGAAAGTTCACAAAATGAACGTCCTTTAACAAGACGGGCAACAATAAACAGAGATCGTGAAGCTGCACACAATCTCCTTGTCCGCGAATATTTAGCGGAACACCAATTGTACTCGACGTACCAGTTTAGGCGTCGGTTTCGGATGAACAAGGGACTATTTTTGCGTATAGTTCGTGATGTGAGGGAAGTCAATCCCGTATTGCGATTGCAATACGATGGTAGGAACAATAGGGGTTTCACGGCGGAACAAAAATGTACCGCTGCGATTCGTCAAATTGCAACTGGCACCGCATTTGATTTATGGGACGAGTATTTGAAGATGTCGGAGCGCACGGTTCGGCAAAGTGTATACGAGTTCGCGGCCACTATCATCCATGTTTACGGCAAACGTTATTTGCGAAAACCAACGCCGAACGACATTCAAACGTTGTACGCCGCGCATGAAAGTAAACATGGTTTTCCCGGCATGCTTGGGAGCGTTGACTGTATGCATTGGGAGTGGGCCGCTTGCCCCAATGCATGGCGTGGCCAATTCACACGAGGCGATCATCGGCACCCTTCTATCATCATCGAGGCAGTGGCGTCCCACGATTTATGGATTTGGCATGCGTTTTTTGGCGTTTCGGGTGCAAACAAAGACCTCAACGTGCTCGACCAATCGCCGATTTTTAACGACATTTATAGAGGCATTACACCTTTTTGTCCGTTTCAGGTCAACGGAGCGTACTACAAACACAGGTATTATCTAGCCGATGGTATATATCGGGATTATGCCGTGTTTGTGAAGTCATTCACATGTCCAATGGATCCAAAGCGTAAAATGTTCAAGGTCGCACAAGAAGCGGCTAGGAAGGATGTGGAGCGAGCGTTTGGAGTTCTTCGACAGCGCTTTCACATGAT
The DNA here is from genome assembly GCA_023525715.1 of Cichorium intybus. Lineage (NCBI taxonomy): Eukaryota > Viridiplantae > Streptophyta > Magnoliopsida > Asterales > Asteraceae > Cichorium > Cichorium intybus. The sequence goes on from CM042013.1 coordinate 4,364,373, forward strand.
CAAATACCCTTCATTGGCTTGGGATCCGAGGCATATACGAAACCTTATGTACGCATGCATCATATTACATAATATGATTTTAGAAGACGAGGGGAAAGCAATATGTACGTATGATCCGGACGAAGTTATGCCAACATACGAGCCGCTACCAATTGGATCGGCAGCATATCTAGAGAATAGAAACGAGGTCCAAAGCAAAGAAATCCATAACAACCTTCGTGCGGATTTGGTCGAGCATATCTATCGGGCTACAGTTGAGCCGGGGCCGGTGCCCGATATCGAGGAGGAAGAATGGGAGTGACGATCCTAGTTTTTTTTAAAATATGTAGTTTTTTTTAATTTTAAGTTTAATGCGTGTTTTAAATTTTTAGGTTTTATTTTTAATGTAATTTTCGTATTTAATTTTTATATTTTAATGAATTATCTTATTTAGAAATATTTAGTTTTATTTTAATTTAAATTTAGTTTTTAAATTAAAAAGTGAGAGATAGTGAGAGGTAAGCATTTCCGGGGGTAAAGCGAAGAGAGAGAAATGCTGACTGGATGCTGAGGTGGCAGACAAAAAGTGAGTTATTGTGAGAGGGCACACCTGAGGGTCTTATTATATGCTACTTTAAGAAAACGCAACACTTCAATTTGTGATCTAAGACTTAATGCGTGTTTGGTTTGAATATTTTATTGGAGTCTAAAAAATTTAAATGAAAAATTCTGTTGTATGATGTATTGGTTGTCAAATGGACGAAATGAGATTACTTAAAAAACAACTGCATTTTATTTATTTCATCATTCCTACGAGATGGGAAGAATCCAACTTTCATTACAAATGGACACATTTGACCTTTAAACTTCAATATGATTAAACCATGAAATAAATTATTATTATTATTATGTATTTATTAATAGTATATATCTTAGTAAGTTAATATATACTTAATCACTTCTATTATGTTATATAATTTGTATATATTCCACAATGATTGTTATTATTAATTTATTTGTACATTTCCACATTAGGAGCTTATTTAAGACTATCCTATATGTATTTAGTATCTTTCGAGAATTCAAATATTTCAAAAAAAAATTGTCCAACAATTTTTTTTCAAAGAAAAACAATATAAATGCCCTAAACACACGTATATAAGGCCATTTGAAAATTTTATATTCTTGAAAAATTACAGCCAAATACCTTATATATGTGCGTTTTAGAGTAGAACCAAAATAAAACATGGCACCAAGAAACCAAACGCGAGCATCGAAATACAATATCAATGTCTAAAATCAAATATGTTTTTTAACTTATTTAATTTTTGGGCCTAAAAAGATATTTAGATGTACAAAAATTCATATTTTTCATACACACACACACACACACACACACACACACACACACATATATATATATATATATATATATATATATATATATATATATATATATATATATATATATATATATATATATATATATACACACACACACACACACACACACACACACACACACACACACCACACGCACACACTTTCAGCTCATTCAGATCCATAGTGTGAATCTGAACTACATCTATTTTCAGATATATAAATTCACATTTAAATGTTGGATCTGGTCTAAAAAATGATTGTGATTTGTTAAAAATTTGTCTTAAAAATAAATATAATCTGGATTTGGTCTTGATCTTCAAAAAAAATGAGATATTGTTCTTGATGGAAATGTGTGTTTTCATCAGATCTGGAAGTGTGCGTTCATCATATTTATTCTTATCACACCAGTTTATGAAGGTCGTGTGTTTATCAGATTTGTTTTTTTTTGAAGAATATTATTGAATCTAGTGTATACGTGTGTATGTGTTATTTTAGGTTGAATTTGGAGTGGGTGTGTGTGTGTTCATGTAAAAATCATTGGAAAAGTCATGTTGGTCGGAGACTCGTCGAAGAAGATATTGGAGACTTGCAGGTAGGGGTGAGCAACGGGCGGTTTTTCGGTTTCGCGAGTTAGTCGGTTTGGGGATGAAGACCAAACCGACCGTAAACTGAACCGCTTAAAAGCGGTTTGGGCGGGTTTCGGTTTAAGCGGTTTGGTTTGGTTTAACCCATTTAAGCAATGTCTCTCTAATAGTGATTCTATTCCAATTTTTTGCCCCAAGTTTTTTTTATGTTAGTTTGTTGTTGGCACATGCACATTTCAATTTGGCCAAAAGAGACTTTTTTTAGTTTTACATGTTCATTATTTTTTATGAAGTTGTCGTAACTTTTAACTAATTACTAAATACTTGATCATAAATAAAAAGTTAATAGTCTAATATAATCAAACAAGAATAAAAAAAAAAATAACAACCAAACCAAACCAAAGTTAAACAACAAACCAAAGTTTAAATATTTATTTACCCAAATACCCTTTTACCCTTTATTAATGTTTATCATACCCTAATTGATTATTCGTTCAGCATTTTAAATAAGGGTTGTTGTCACATTGGTTCTATAAACTTTCATCAGAAATTTTAAAAGGTCTTTAAAGAAATTTTCAGGCCTCATAAGTCATTAAAGTCAAAAAAACCGTGTCTCTTAAATCATTATTGGAAGGGTAACCGGTTAAAATGGTTTGAGAGCTGAGTTGAAATTTATTTATTAAACAATTAGATGACGTGGCATTAATAAATCATGGAAGGATTTGAAATCTGGTTTTGGTTTTGATTCGTTGACCAAAAAGTCAAAAATACTTCATCTTCATCCCTTTTGTATCCATAACTTCTTCATCTGCGTCTTCTGATTCATCTATGTCAGCGCATCCCTTCCAATTTCATTTTGCTTCGTCGGCATTTTCTTCTACACCGGTGAAGGCAACAGCCATCGAAGGTTTCAGACTTCCAAAGGCCTTCGAAATCATCATCAACATATCTCTGATTCTTTCCATCTGATTCTGATGACTCGTTCTCTCCTTCATCTCCGTTCACAATTCCAACATCCGATTTCTTCAATTTTACATCCTAAGGCAGCAGACCTCAAGCCTCTCCGATCAAAACAAACAACGAAGGCAACCCGTTCCGATTTGAACCCAAATACAGGTTCCAATTTCTTTCTTTTTCCTTCATATCCGAAGCCTTCAGATTGATCATCAATTCTGATTTAGTCCATCGTTGTTTCTTTCTCTTCTTCTCCGATCATGTTCTGTGTCTAATTTCATCGTTATCATCTCCAATTCATGTTCACTTCTCCGTCCCTTTCCTTTCCGATTGATTCAAACATCATCGAATTCACTTTTCTTCTTCGTTTGCTATTGTGGGTTTACTGGATTGATTGGTGTTGAAGCCATTGGGAGGGTTGGTAGTGTTGTTATTGTTAGCTAGAACAACGACATGAATGGAAGTAGGTTTGTTGCTAGTAATTGCGTACTTACTGTGTTCTTCCGGATCTCGACCTAGTAATCAGATTGCTAACGCCGCGTTCTCTTGACCTTCTAATTTCCCCTCTTTCGCCAATTTCAGCAACGGATTGACTCCGCATCAGCTTCCCGTAACGATCGTTGTCACGTGCCAGCGAGACAAGCGACGTCGCGGCGTCAGACCTGTCATCTAGGGTTCCTGGCTCGAAGTGATCTTCAGTATCTGCATTGTGCTCAGCGGCTTGATGCTCTTCACCTTATTGATTAGTAATATTCAGGTGAAACGTTGAATATCAAATTTCATTTTATGAGGCTGGTTAGTGGTTACAATCTGGGAAAAATGGGTGTTTTGATGATTATGATTACCATACGTCTACGGGAGGAAGACCTAGGTATTCGTCAGTGGAATTGTTGGGTGCGGAGACACGGAGGAGCCACGAAACGTCGCCGATGGAGTTCTCGAGTTGAGACGACATCTTCCGGAAGGCGGCAGCAAGGATGATAGTGAAAACACGCTGTTGATATCGACGCCAATGGCATCCTTTCCGTCACCACTGTTGATTAAAGGGACCCGAAAGAAACAGGACATTACCACGTGACACCACGTGGTATTATTATTTTATCTCATTTAATTATATTAACCGAATAACTTTTTAAAAACACGATGACTGGTATAAAACACAAGTCATTTTCGACTTTAATTACTTATGAGACCCGAAAATTTCTTTAGGACCTTTTAAAAATTTTAATGAAAATTTATAGGGCCAATATGACAATAACTATTTAAATAAAACAATGTATGACTTATATCGATTTAATAAATAGTTTTGGGTACCACAATTGGAAAAGCAACATTATTTGTAATACCGTGTTATTAAAATTTAGAGGTTTTGAGTTAATCTTGGTACAATTAAGATTTGTTAGATTATTTCATGAGTTTGGGTAGTTAGAGTTTCATTTGGAAGGAAATTGAAGTTGATAAATGCTAAAAAGAGGTTACACGGGTCGTGTAGAAGTTACACGGGTCGTGTAGGAGTTCCATGAGAATGTTTTGAGCATACCGTGAATTACACGGGTCGTGTCATTTTGACACGGGTCGTGTAAACCTGTAGATTAAAACTATAATGTGCAGCACGGGTCGTGTAATATTGACACGGGTCGTGTAAAATGTACAGCACGGGTCGTGTAATATTAACACGGGTCGTGTAGTTCTGCAGACCAAACTCTAAATTCATACCGTGAGTTACACGGACCGTGTAACTTTTACACGGGTCGTGTAATCGGCACAGATCTGTTTTAAAACACGATTTCTTTTCATTTTGGGTTATTTCTACTTCGATCAAAACACTCCCAAAACCCTAGAAAAACGATTCTAACCCTTCTAAGTCGAGATTAAGGCTTATTGATCACGAATTAAAGCTAGAGATTAGTTCTTTGAGCTTGAAAGGTAATCCTCTTTGATTTTTATCTTGTTTTGATGGTTGAATCTTTGGAATTGAGATGGTATCTCGTGGTTTTGGTGAACCACCTGAAATTAGCTAGAGTTAGAGTGAAATTGTTTGAATTAGTTAGTATAAATGAGTTCTAACTATGAACCCGAGCTAAAGAAATGTTGATTTTTGTAATTCTAGGGTTACATGTGTTTAAGTGATGAAATTGAAAGCTACAACTTTGATATCGTTGTTATCTTTTGATTGTAACTTGTTTCGATGATACAAGTTCCTTGATTATGATAAGTATTGATTGTGATTAAGATTATTCTTAACTTGAGTAATGAAAATGAGTTGTTATGCTACAGCTAAGGCTAGGCAGGAACATACACGAGGTGCAGGAGTTCCACACATCGATTCCACAACAGGTGAGTAGTTATTAATAGACGAATTATGTGTTGGTATTGATGTTTATTACAGGAGAAGTATGATTTGAGTTGTTTTGAAATTGGTTGAGAATACCAATTATGAGTGTTTGGAATAATGAACCTCATTATGAGAATATATTAAGGATCAATATGGTTTATTGAGAAAGTTGTGAAAGAAATGTTGGACAATTACTGTCCAGTTAAACTTTAATTACTCACAGAGCTTTCAAAGCTTATATATTGTTTGTTAATGTTAATTGTGTTAGGTTCTGGAAGTACAGATCGTGGGAAACGCATCACAGAGGGTTAGCTGGATGGGATATGGACTTTGGACTTGGACTTACTTATTTTCTTGTGTTGGACTATGTCTTTTGTAAAATCCGGTTTTGAGTAAACTAGTATAAAACTTGTTTGTACATAAGTAAATACTTAAATTATGCTTTTGATATAACTTTGTAAACTTGTTGCTCTTTTGGGGTTACACCACTAATAGTATTATGTTTGATTAATGTAATTGGTGTATTCTATAAATTGAGAAAATGGGTGTTACAAGTTGGTATCAGAGCCTTGGTTTAAGGGAATTAAACCTTGAGATGGGTTTAGACTTAAACCAATATGATTAAAAAGTCCCTAAGAGTCCCGAGTAGCTATCCTCCGTGATGTATACAATTGAGTTGATTATACACTATATTGAGTATTATAGTGCTATACAATTGAGTTGATTATACACTATATTGAGTATTATAGTGCTATACAATTGAGTTGATTATACACTATATTGAGTATTATAGTGCTATACAATTGAGTTGATTATACACTATATTGAGTATTATAGTGCTATACAATTGAGTTGATTATACACTATATTGAGTATTATAGTGCTATACAATTGAGTTGATTACATACCATATTGACTATTATGGTGGTGATTACTAAATGAGTTAATTTTCTTTTTCAGTTAAAATGAGTGCTGGAAAAGAAAAAGAGCGAGGTGATCCATCAAGAGATAAATTGGGATCACGAGATACGGGTAAAGAGCATCAACCCGAGGGAGAGCGACCTCCCGAGACACAGAGTAATATGCAAACTATGATTGCTGCTGAGGTAGCCAAAGCACTTAAAGAATTACTACCCACTTATTTGAGGCCTCAGATGGATACTGCAACTGGAGGTTCTTCGGGACAACCACCGGTTCAACCTGAGCACAGGGAGGATCGTGAAGAGGTCTATACTGAAGCGGGTAGAGTTAAAATACCTGAGAAGATAAGGAAGTGTACCTACGATGTTTTTCAGAAGTGCAAGCCATACGAATTCTATGGGAAAGATGTTCCCATAGCAGCCAAGAACTGGTTAACACATGTTGAAAAGATGTTCTGCACCAGTAAATGCGACGAGGCAGATAAAGTGGAGTTCGCAACAAACTTGTTAAAAGAAGATGCACAGTTTTGGTGGGAGAATCTGTGTATGGAGATAGGAGAGAGTTTGGCGTATACACTGAACTGGGAACAATTCAAGTTGAAGTTCACTGAATATTATTGTTCCAATAATGCTATGAAGGGGATAGAGGAAGAGTTTTTGAAGTTACAACAGGGGTCGAGAACAGTGCAACAATACACACTGGATTTCAATGAGAAGGCAAGATTTGCACAACATCAAGTTGATACCGAGGAGCGTAAGATGGATCGTTACTTGTGGGGTTTAAAAACCCAGATCCGAGAGTTTTTGCCGAGTTCCAGATATACTACCTTTCAACAAGTTGCTGAAGCGGCAAGATCGAGAGAAAGGGAGTTGCAAAGACAGGAGGAGGAGAGAAGAACTGAAAGAGAAGTTGGAGGATTTAAGAGAAAGTGGGAGGGTAAAGCTGTAGATACTCCTCAGAGATCCATTACCACGGGTTCTCAAGTCCGTGGTGAAACCAAGAAGAATGAAGAGAAATGGTGTAAGAAGTGTAGGCGAAAACACATGGGAGAATGTGATTCCCGAAACCTTCCATCAGTTTGTTTCCAGTGTGGAAAGACGGGACATATGGCTCGCCAGTGTACCGAGAGTCACCCTGTTTGTTTCAATTGTGGGGAGAGCGGGCATATTCGTCCAAATTGCCCAAAGATGAAATCTGAGCCACAAAGAGATTTTCAAAAGACTGGTCAAGGAGGAGGTCGAGATCGAGATGATCGAAGAGATAGGGGTGGTGGTCATGTGAAAACACGAGCTTTTCAATTAACTGTCGACGAGGCTAGAGATCGGACCGATGTTATCACAGGTATCTTTAGCTTGAACTCTTTTCAAGCAAGAGTACTTTTTGATTCAGGTGCATCTGTGTCTTTTATATCAGAGTTTTTTGCTTCTAAACTAGATAATCCATTAGTTGAATTATATGAGAAAATAATAGTAGATGTAGCAGATGGTAGATGTGTTTTTGTAAAGAGTCATTATAAACAGTGTCAGCTTGAAATCTATGGGATTGCGTACCCTATAGATCTGAAGCCGATCACTAATCATGAGTTTGATGTAATAGTCGGGATGGATTGGATGGATGATAATAGGGGTCAAATGGATTGTCATGAGAAAACACTTTCCATAAAGACACCGAGTGGTTCCCGAATGTTGATACGAGGTGAACGACGTTCCCGAAAAGTACCGATAGTGTCACTTGCCATGGCTAGAAGATATATAGAAAGGGGGGGTGAATTGATTATGGCACATGTGATTAGTGCTGAGTCAAAACATTCCAAAATAGAAGAAGTAGAAGTGGTTTGTGATTATCCCGATGTATTTCCCGAAAGTCTTCCAGGCGTACCACCAAGTAGACAAGTTGAATTTGTGATCGATGTCATACCGGGGGCGAAGCCGGTAGCTCGACCACCTTATCGATTAGCACCATCTGAGATGGAAGAATTAAAGAGACAGTTTCAAGAGTTATTGGAACTTGGATTTATACGTCCGAGTTCGTCTCCGTGGGGTGCGCCTATACTCTTTGTGAAAAAGAAAGATGGATCTATGAGAATGTGTATAGATTATCGGGAGCTCAACAAGGTCACTATAAAGAATCGTTACCCGTTGCCGAGGATCGATGACTTATTTGATCAACTGCATGGGGCCACGTATTTTTCAAAAAATGATTTGAGATCCGGCTATCATCAATTGAGAGTACAAGAATCTGATATTCCGAAGACAGCTTTTCGTACGAGGTATGGCCATTACGAGTTCTTAGTCATGCCATTCGGTTTGACTAATGCTCCTGCTGTTTTTATGGATTTGATGAATCGGGTTTGTCGTCCCTTTCTTGATAAATTCGTAATTGTGTTTATCGACGACATCCTGATTTATTCAAAGAGTCGAGATGAGCACAGATTTCATTTACAACAAATACTAGATCTTCTTCGAGACGAGAAATTATATGCAAAATTTTCAAAATGCGAGTTCTGGTTACGGGAGATTCAATTTCTTGGCCATGTGATAAATGAAGACGGTATAAAGGTAGATCCAGCAAAGATCGAAGCTGTAATGAGTTGGGAACCGCCAAAGAGTCCAATGGAAGTTCGTAGTTTCTTGGGGTTAGCAGGCTATTATCGACGATTTGTAGAAAACTTTTCTCGTATAGCTATGCCTTTAACCAAATTGACCAAGAAGACGGAGAAATTTAGTTGGACTGAGGCACAACAAACAGCCTTTGAACAACTACGAGATAGCTTATGCAAGGCTCCAGTGTTGGCTTTACCGCAAGGAGGGGAGGATTTTGTTCTTTACAGCGATGCCTCCTTAAGTGGTCTTGGATGCGTGTTGATGCAAAAAGGACGAGTGATAGCGTATGCCTCTCGACAACTGAAACCACATGAAAAAGCTTACCCAGTACATGATTTAGAGCTGGCGGCGGTAATCTTTGCGTTAAAGATATGGCGACATTATCTTTATGGAGTGCGATTTCAAATATATACAGATCATAAAAGCCTGAAATATCTGTTTGATCAGAAAGAGTTAAACATGAGGCAAGTACGGTGGATGGATCTACTAAAAGATTATGATTGTGAAATACTTTACCATCCTGGTAAAGCCAATGTGGTGGCGGATGCACTAAGCCGTAAAGAGTCGCCTATTCGAGTTGTATCGGCTCGAATGGGGATTGTGAGTCGACTACCAGAGTTGATACGAAGATGCCAAGTCGAAGCCAATGACTTGAAGAAAGAAAGGATGATTGGTTATGTAGAGAAACTTGTGGAAAATGCACAAGGAATCAAGACTTTCCAAGGGCGAGTTTGGGTTCCGAGACATGGTGAGGCGAGACAGTTATTGCTAGAGGATGCTCACTGTACTAGGTATTCGGTTCACCCTGGTAGTACACGAATGTATCATACCTTAAAACCGTACTACTGGTGGCCGGGTATGAAGCGAGATGTGGGACGATTTGTAGAGAACTGCTTGACATGTCTTCAGGTAAAAGCTAATCATCAAAAGCCTTATGGAGCAGTGCAGCCATTGCCAGTACCAAAGAAGAAATGGGATGAGATCACCATGGATTTCATCACAAAGTTACCTCGGACTCCTCGAGGATATGATTCCATATGGGTGATTATTGATAGGTTAACAAAGTCGGCTCATTTTATTCCAATCCGAGAAGATTATCAAGTATCAAAGCTAGCTGAGATATATACGAGAGAAATTGTGAAACGACATGGAGTGCCAACTTCAATAATTTCTGATAGAGATAATCGGTTCAATTCACATTTCTGGCAGAGTTTCCAAAAGCATTTTGGTACAAAAGCTTTATTGAGTACTGCGTATCATCCCCAGACGGATGGACAGTCAGAAAGAACGATACAAACACTTGAAGATATGCTACGAGCCTGCATCATTGATTTTGGAGGCAGTTGGGAAGATCATCTGCCTTTGGTAGAGTTTGCCTATAACAACACTTATCACTCCAGTATACAGATGGCACCTTTTGAAGCTTTATATGATGCACCGTGTCGAACACCAACTTGCTGGACAGAGATGGGAGAGAAACCATTGGCGGGACCGGAAATTGTAGCTGAAACTGAAGAGAAGATACAAATCATCCGTGAGCATATGCGAGTAGCTCAAAACCGCCAAAAGCAATATGCAGATAAAAGAAGAAAGTTATTAGAGTTCAATGTTGGAGATATGGTAATGTTGAAAGTGTCCCCATGGAAGGGAATAATTAGATTTGGTAAGAGAGGTAAATTGAGCCCATGCTTTATTGGACCCTTTCAAGTTTTGGAGAAAATTGGAGCGGTTGCGTATATGCTAAAGCTTCCAGAGGAGTTACAGGGTATCCACAATGTTTTTCATGTGTCACACCTTAGAAAAACATTGTATGACCAATCCACATGGGTACCCTTAGCTGAAGTTCAGCTAGATGAGAAATTAAGATATCAAGAGATATCAGAGCAAATTCTAGAAAAGAAGGTTAAGAAATTGCGAAACAAAGAAGTGGGATTGGTGAAAGTACAATGGCAACATCATAGAGGATCAGATGTCACTTGGGAAGCTGAAGAGGAGATGCGAACAAAATATCCCTTTTTATTTTAGGAGATTCCGAGGACGGAATCTTTTGAAGGGGGTAAGTACTTGTAATACCGTGTTATTAAAATTTAGAGGTTTTGAGTTAATCTTGGTACAATTAAGATTTGTTAGATTATTTCATGAGTTTGGGTAGTTAGAGTTTCATTTGGAAGGAAATTGAAGTTGATAAATGCTAAAAAGAGGTTACACGGGTCGTGTAGAAGTTACACGGGTCGTGTAGGAGTTCCATGAGAATGTTTTGAGCATACCGTGAATTACACGGGTCGTGTCATTTTGACACGGGTCGTGTAAACCTGTAGATTAAAACTATAATGTGCAGCACGGGTCGTGTAATATTGACACGGGTCGTGTAAAATGTACAGCACGGGTCGTGTAATATTGACACGGGTCGTGTAGTTCTGCAGACCAAACTCTAAATTCATACCGTGAGTTACACGGACCGTGTAACTTTTACACGGGTCGTGTAATCGGCACAGATCTGTTTTAAAACACGATTTCTTTTCATTTTGGGTTATTTCTACTTCGATCAAAACACTCCCAAAACCCTAGAAAAGCGATTCTAACCCTTCTAAGTCGAGATTAAGGCTTATTGATCACGAATTAAAGCTAGAGATTAGTTCTTTGAGCTTGAAAGGTAATCCTCTTTGATTTTTATCTTGTTTTGATGGTTGAATCTTTGGAATTGAGATGGTATCTCGTGGTTTTGGTGAACCACCTGAAATTAGCTAGAGTTAGAGTGAAATTGTTTGAATTAGTTAGTATAAATGAGTTCTAACTATGAACCCGAGCTAAAGAAATGTTGATTTTTGTAATTCTAGGGTTACATGTGTTTAAGTGATGAAATTGAAAGCTACAACTTTGATATCGTTGTTATCTTTTGATTGTAACTTGTTTCAATGATACAAGTTCCTTATTTATGATAAGTATTGATTGTGATTAAGATTATTCTTAACTTGAGTAATGAAAATGAGTTGTTATGCTACAGCTAAGGCTAGGCAGGAACATACACGAGGTGCAGGAGTTCCACACATCGATTCCACAACAGGTGAGTAGTTATTAATAGACGAATTATGTGTTGGTATTGATGTTTATTACAGGAGAAGTATGATTTGAGTTGTTTTGAAATTGGTTGAGAATACCAATTATGAGTGTTTGGAATAATGAACCTCGTTATGAGAATATATTAAGGATCAAGATGGTTTATTGAGAAAGTTGTGAAAGAAATGTTGGACAATTACTGTCCAGTTAAACTTTAATTACTCACAGAGCTTTCAAAGCTTATATATTGTTTGTTAATGTTAATTGTGTTAGGTTCTGGAAGTACAGATCGTGGGAAACGCATCACAGAGGGTTAGCTGGATGGGATATGGACTTTGGACTTGGACTTACTTATTTTCTTGTGTTGGACTATGTCTTTTGTAAAATCCGGTTTTGAGTAAACTAGTATAAAACTTGTTTGTACATAAGTAAATACTTAAACTATGCTTTTGATATAACTTTGTAAACTTGTTGCTCTTTTGGGGTTACACCACTAATAGTATTATGTTTGATTAATGTAATTGGTGTATTCTATAAATTGAAAAAACGGGTGTTACATTATTAATTAAGTTACAGACTATTTCATGAATCAATGTTGCTATAGATGTATAATATGATTATCGGGTCATCTGTAAACGAAATTAATTGTTTTTATTAAATGATTACAAATCATGATTTTCTCATTGTAAAATAATAATCTTTATATCAGATAGTACTTTTTGACGTCGATAGAACTCGTATAAGTGCCCTAAGTAAAAGCTAAAGGGTAAAGGGGTATTTGGGTAAATAAATATTTAATATATCTTATAAATAGTTAATATTAATATAGTTAATCGGTTTTCGGGCGGGCACCGTTTAAGTTTTTTCAAACCGCAAACCGTTTAAGGATGTCAATTAACCCGCAAACCGAACCGCAAACCGCTTAACCCGAACCCGCAAACCGAATAAGGTTCGGTTCGGACGGTTTTGCGGTTTAATTCAAATAACGCTCACCCCTACTTGCAGGAGGTGAAAAATATGTTTTACTTGCAACACCAAATCATAATGATATTTTATGAACAATTGGATAAGCTTATTTAGCTTATAAGCATTTTTTGGCAAAAATACTTTTGAGCTTATGATTTTTCAAAAAAAAGTTTTTAAAAAAGTGTTTGGATAAGCTTATGTGGTAGGAAAAGTTAATGAGTTGATAAGGAGGTTTAAAAAGTATTTGATTTAGTTTTTTATAAGTTGATAGGTGTTAGTTGGGGGCATTAGTGTCATTTTGCAAGTAAAAAGCACTTATTTATTTGAAAAACCAGGAATTCATAGCTTTTAAGAAATAGCTTTTCCACATATGCTGAAAAGCTAAAATAAAAAATGTTTTTCCTAATCCAAATATTTTTTTTAGCTTATCAGCTTCTTAAAAAGCTGATAAGCTAATAAGCCATTTTGAAATGGTTAGCCTGTTCGGACTAAATATCATCTGAATTGAACGTGAAAGACATAATCTAACATGGTCGTAAGAACCCAATATATACAAACAATGATTTCTTTTGGGTAGAGTACGCAAGTGGAAACCCATATAATTAGAGTAACTATGCTGTCTATTATTGGTCCCTATGTATTAATCTTCGCGGTAAACAATTGGATGTATTCGTGTCGTCCTTCTTATTATGGGGATATTACAGTTCACATCTCTTATATTTACAGTGAGACCGTCTAGGAGTTACATTCACCCTTTTACTTTTTATCTGTTTTGGGGAATAATAAACTTGTCAACTTTCTTTTTGGCTAGAAAGTTAGAGATAGATAAGAATGGTCTACATATAATTATAAATTAAGTACGTTTTACGATGTGATACTAGAAACACGTGTAAGATAAAAGTAGTTTAGTCCATTTATATTTCAAAAACGTACCATCGAACACAACGTTTAAATGCTTATGTTATTCATATAAATAAATAACTAATCCAGTTATCAACAAGTCAATTTTATTTTGGATAATCGTGTCTTTCATCTGATTATGAAATTATATTATAGACCTTAAATATATTTAATTTATATTATCAAAAATAAAACTAAACCAAAAATGCATTATTTTATGTGCAAGTTTCTATTGAATTGAGAAACCCTGTGGGTTTCAATTCCACATAAAACAGGTAAATAGACCCAATAATATTTTTAGGTATATAACTAGATACTGATACTTAAGTATAGCCCATAGAGAGATCAAGTAACAGAAAAGCGAAAGATAATTTGGGCTTTTGTGCAGAAAACAATATTAATATACGATTATTAAAGAAGTAAATTATTTACAAGTTTTTTTTTATCCGATAGCATGTTTCAAGGTCCATTTGAAATAAAATTTGATAAAAATACTTAAGTTTGTAATTTTTTTTTACGTTTTTGCCAAAAGTATATATATTTTTATATTGTGTGTATTTATACGGAAAAATGTATTTATACACAAAAAATATTGAATTAATCATTGTATTTACGTTTTAAAAATGATTTTTCTTTGTATACATTTTCCCACTGTATATATAGTTTAAAATGTTACAAAAACATATTTATATAATGGAAAAAACAAACATTCTTAAAATCATTTTCTTTTACGTTTTTAGACGTGTGTGTATATATATATATATATATATATATATATATATATATATATATATATATATATATATATATATATATATATATATATATATATATATATATATATATATATATATATATATATATATATATATATATATATATATATTGATAGTATAGGTCTGCCGGCCGACCTACTGCTTTCCAGCCTGGACTTTCTGGCGTGGACTTTCCAGCGTGGACTTTCCAGCGTGGACTTTCCGGCGTAGACTGCCTTCCAGCGCTGGGCTGCTTTGCCTGTCAGCCGGCCCAGCAGTGCTGCCGGCTAGTTGGGCCTGAGTTGGGCTGGCCCAATGCCTGACCTAATTGTTCCCTATAAATAGAACATGAGGGAACCCTAATTCCCTAAGTGATCAGCCTCCACTTCTCTCCTCTACATACCAGGATGATTCTCTCTGATCAGGGGAGATCATCTCTCATCGTTCACCACACTAACTTGATCGTCGGAGCCGTCTCCCGGGGCTCACGCCCTGGGGCGGTTCTAACGGTTTTGTTCTCTGATGGCAGCTAGGAACCGAGTCGGGAACAAGCTGACGGCACCACACCAGATCCACGATTCATATCTAACACCAAGACCCGACGCCCGGAGCCGAGTTCGCATCATTGGCGCCATCCGTGGGACCTCGAGCAAATAGCCATTGTTTCCCGAGGTTCAACCTCACTTTCTCAACGATCTCTACAGATCCGTTCTTCATACTTTGTTTCCGTCGATGATATCAACTTATTTGGAAGTTTCATCTGCTAAAAAACCACTAGGGGCATGTTTCTTCAAAGGTTTTATCTTCTAAAAACCCATTTCCGTTTAAAAAAAAAATTCAGATCTGCTCAGATCTGTTCTTTAAGAGGCTTCATTACCTAAAAAACCCTTCATCTCTGTTTTACGAGTTATACACTTATACCTGCGTGCACCGATTTTAGCTTCAGATGAATTGTTATTGCAATTGCTTTTACATCTCATTTATCGCCGGACAAAAAGAATTGGAACCCCTTTCTAATGTTTTGAAGTTACGAGTCCAAAATTTGCAAACACACCGGTTCGAGCAAAAATTAGCCACCATCCCTCAACGACAAATCCAAAACCTTGGTTTTATCAGCCGACTGGTCCAAAGGGAATCTCAAAATCGGACATGTTGGACCTTCGATGGAGAACAGATGGTACGCCCATCACACCTGAAATCGAACCGGTTTCAAGTAGAATTAATCTGGTTTTCTTCTCTCTAATCTCCAATACCTTCAAAAGAAACTTCAATCAGACGTGTGGATGTTCGATTAAAACCAGATGCGCACAACTCATATCACCTGAAATTGGAATTCGTAGATCTCGAAATCACCATTCTATCCAGTAGTATAAATTACAAGCATTCAAACAATTTTGAAGCCATGAGCGCTGACTCCGAGGATTGCAAGTGTCGATTTCGACTAAGGGCAAACACGAAGTGATTTCGCTGATTTCGGGTCCATACTAGTCGCTTAATTCATCCGGTTATGTCACACGCTAAACCCGAATTGACGTTGACTTGAAGAGCCGTTGTCTCTCATTTCTAGAACTTACCACTTAACGTCAACTCCTTTACTCAGAATTCAATATCCGGTGGAAGGTTAAAGAATATTGATTATTCGTGATTTCTACTTTTGAATTTAGATCATACAAGTTTTGTCTAGATAATATTTGGCCTATTTAGTGGCAAATTCGCTAAAAAAAGGGGAGAAGATAAGTGCACTCAAGGTGCTCGATGAAATGCTCAAGAGAAAAGTGTCACCTACAGTTGCTTTGCAAAGTTGTGTTGGTTTCCATTATCGGGATGTTAATCAAATGCATCTGCGAATGAATAATCAAATGAGGTCCTGCACCAAACTTCGTTGTTTAAAACATGACCGTCAAACATGGCTAATGAAGCATCTTATCTGACACATGTGCTTAAGGGGTTCGATGGAATGCACAAAAGAGATTAAAGTCGGCTAAAACCCACTTCAAAAATAATAATAACAAACAAACCCAAAACCAAAACTGTCATTTTAACGTGTGCAAGTTTTGGGTATTTTGGGAAAGCAAGTTGCATGTATTGGGATTAGCCATCAAGTTGCTAGTTGACTTTACCTACACTTAGACCCTCTAGCCATGTCTATTTTAGAGTTTGAATCACGGTCTTTGAGGGGTGCAACCTTTCATATTTTCATCGTCAATATCACTTGTTCACTCAAACATCATCCGTTGGGTTTCAAGCTACTGTTCGCCGGGGTATGTTTATCTTCTAACCGTATCCAACTCAATCTTGACAACAAGGATTCCATAGATCGCGGATCTCCGAACAAAATCAGCTTCAATCTTCCAATGCCATATTACAGACTTGATAGACATAAAGGAAGCAAGATCAAGGTTTGGTTAAATCTATATATATATATATATACCAACTGCGACGGAGTTCAATGTTGTCAACCTCACCTGATACAATTCGAAGAACACCTCACGCTATGTATAAATTGAATCGTCTAAAGGTTTCAAGTTCATCTCTTATAAAACCATGGAATGTACAATTCGCACACTACAACACATGAAGCAGGAGGTACATACACTTCACCTTATCCTCACACATATCCATTTATTGTTTATTTATTTTGTTTTGAATTACTATTCTGAAATATGCTTTCAGTGAAGTACGAAATTCATGCAAAAAAGCAATATGGATTTATAACCGTATCATGAGAATGAATAAGTACCAAATCAAAACCATTGATTGCCTGTTACCCAACAAACTTTGGTTTTAAATAGACGCCTCTATATACATAAGTATGCAAACGTTGGGTTTAAATAAACGTTTATATATACAATCACACACGTAACGGTCTTCACATTTATGAATATAAAACATCATACAACCACCTTTATTCCGTCTTCAAAAAAAAAAAGGGGGGGGGGGGGGGAAGAGATGCCACACCTAGTTGACTTATGAAAAAACTATGTGCAATTATAGCAATTTAATTATAAAACAAAATCTCGGTTTAGCCAATCCATGACAACGCAAAAGGACCACAATTACAAATAAATCTGTTTTGACATATATCGTTCATTAATCATTCTTTGTATATGGTACGAGCTTTGAGAACTTATTCTTATATTGCTCGTTTTTGACATGTACAAACGAACGAGCCACAAAAACATGTGAGGCAACCCGAGCATAACCATGCATTCAATGGTTCACTCCCCTTCCAACATCGCGAACAAGTTGACACCTACAACAAGGCGAAGAACACCGCATACTGATTCAAAGTGACATTATATTGTCATAACTTATCACGTACAAGATCATGAAGTCTTTACAGTTCCATAGGGTGAAAAAGAATTACAAACGAGTGATGTATCAACAACTCGCAAGAAGTCATCACATAAGCCAAACCAAGTTTGGCAACACCGCAAAACTCAACTCCCCTCCCCGCATCGCAAGCATGCTAACACCTGCAAAAAAAAAGTACTTACAAGTATGAAAACGATTCTATCACCAACCTATCATGCAAGGCCCAATCCCATACATTCACCGCTCTCATTTAATTGTTATCATCATTTCCAAAAGAGGGGGGTGGGGAAGGAGGAGTAGAAGAGCCAACACACGAGGCAAAAGTATTTTTGGTTGACAATTTACAAGAAAAACTCATATGGCACGCAACGACGCATTTCTAAAATACAAACTTACTATGGTGGAAAAGAATCAAACGACAACACCGTCATTCCACATGGTGTTGCCGCCCTGCAGCACCGCTGTCCAGCTTCATCCAGCAGCTCCGGCGTACAGCTCCTCCCAGCAGCTCCGCTGCCCAACTCATCCAGCAGCTCCGCTGCCCAGCTCTCCCAGGAGCTCCGCTGCACAGCTTCATCCAGCAGCTCCGCTGCCCAGCTCTCCCAGCGGTCGCGGCCCAACGCTAGCTAGCAATCGCGACCCAGCTCCAGCTAGCTCGTTCCCTGGCTCCAACGCTAGCCTGCAGTCGCGGCCCGGCTCCAGCCAGCTCGTTTCCTGGCTCCAACGCTAGCTAGCAGTTGCGGTCAAGCTCCAGCCAGCTTGTTTCCTGGCTCCAACGCTAGCCAGCAGTCGCGGTCCAGCTCCAGCCATCTCGTTTCCTGGCTCCAACGTTAACCAGCAACTCCAGCGCTAGCCAGCAACTCCGTTGCTAATCCCAGATGACAGCCCCGTGGCTTAGCTCCAGCCAGCTCGCCGCCGACTCCGACGCCAGCCAACAACTCCGCTGCTAGTTCCAGAAGGCAGCCTCGTGGTCCAGTCCCAGCCGTTCCAGACGGCAGCCCGCGGCCAGCCTCAGCTAGTAGCCTCGCTGTCCGGCTCCTACTCCAACTAACAACCGTGCCATCGAGCACTTGCCACCAAAAAGAATGCCTGCAAATGTGAAATGTAACAATCCATGCACAAACTTCCATATATGAGCTCCCACATCTTCTGGGGCGAATCAACAATACAAAAAACAACCCATACTCAATTGTACAAGACTTAACCCCATACACTCATTATCCTCATTAAACCATCATTACCTCTTCCAAAAAAAAGGGGAGTAGAAGGGCTGACACAACACTACATAGAAGTGTCATATCTATCTTAAGTTTGAAGATAAACTACATAACAAGCTGATAATGATAAAGTATTTCCGAGAGATGACATCAATACTCTGAACTCAAGCAGCAACCGCTGCCCATCTCCGGTCAGTAGTCATTCTCCAGCTCCAGACAGTCATACTTTCCAGCTCCAGACAACTATGCTCTCCAGCACCAGAAAGTCACACTATTCGGCCAATAGCAACCGCTTAGCCGGACAGCCGCCCAGACCGTACAACTCTTGACAGCAACATTGCTGCTTGCTATCTCAACAACAACTGTGTTACATGGCCTTAAAACAACAACCAGGTCGCAACTATTCCACGAGCAGACTCGCAAAGTGTTGGCTAGTATAAGCACAATCCTAATGGAGCCCAAAAGGCATAACGTCTTCCTTGAGTCGCTCTGCATCAACTCAAACACTAAAATAAGAAGATTTCAAGGCTCTTGGCATCAACCTACAAGGCTTAGCGACTTCTGGTCCTAGTCTTATTGACCTTCAGGGCGAGAAATCCCCTGGCAAGCCTAGCGACTCCTGGTCCTAGCCTTAGCAAGGTCTATCCGGGTGAAACATCCCGAAGAAGGCTTAGCGACTCCTGGTCCTAGTCTTATTGACCTTCAGGGCGAGAAATCCCCTGGCAAGCCTAGCGACTCCTGGTCCTAGCCTTAGCAAGGTCTAGCCGGGTGAAACATCCCGAAGAAGGCTTAGCGACTCCTGGTCCTAGTCTTATTGACCTTCAGGGCGAGAAATCCCCTGGCAAGCCTAGCGACTCCTGGTCCTAGCCTTAGCAAGGTCTAGCCGGGTGAAACATCCTGAAGAAGGCTTAGCGACTCCTGGTCCTAGTCTTATTGACCTTCAGGGCGAGAAATCCCCTGGCAAGCCTAGCGACTCCTGGTCCTAGCCTTAGCAAGGTCTAGCCGGGTGAAACATCCCGAAGAAGACTTAGCGACTCCTGGTCCTAGTCTTATCGACCTTAAGGGTGAAATATTCCCTAGCGGGCTCAGCGACTCCTGGTCCTAGCTTTAGCAAGGTCTGAATGGACGAATGTTCTTAACAAGCTCAGCGATTTTAAAGTCCAAACCTTAACATGTCCAACGATATCTCTTCTGTGTGAAGATCGACAAAGACAAACATGGTCTTCTTTCTACTTCGACGATCAATAAGTACTTCTCACGTCGTATCTTACTACAACAAAGTTATTCTACAATAACAACATTATCTCGGTAGCAGTCTCGCTACTTACCCGGACGGCCCCTCTGCTCATTGTCCGGGAGGCAGCCTTGCTGCCTATTATCCGGATGGCCTCTCTGCTCATTATCCGGGAGGCAGCCTTGTTGCTTATTATCCGGATGGCTTCTGCTCATCATCCAGGAGGCAGCCTTGCTGCTTATTATCCGGATGGCCTCGCTGCTCATTATCCGGGAGGCAGCCTTGTTGCTTATTATCCGGATGGCCTTTCTGCTCACCATCCAGGAGGCAACCTTGCTGCTTATTATCCGGATGGCCTCGCTGCTCATTATCCGGACGGTAGCCTTGTTGCTTATTATCCGGATGGCCTCGCTGCTCATTATCCGGGAGGCAGCCTTGCTGCTTATTATCCGGATGGCCTCTCTGCTCATTATCCGGGAGGCAGCCTTGTTGCTTATTATCCGGATGGCCTCTCTGCTCACCATCCAGGAGGCAGCCTTGCTGCTTATTATCCGGATGGCCTCTCTGCTCATCATCCAGGAGGCAGCCTTGCTGCTTATTATCCGGATGGCCTCTCTGCTCACTATAGCGGCAACGACATCATTAAAACAACAATGAGGCCAACACTATTACAGCTTTCCTCTATTCGCTTTAGTCTGACACGGATACCTATCAGTTACCCGCATCAGACTGGGGGGAAACAGGCTTGATATCGCTTATACAAAACATTATTGAGACTATTTGCAAAACTCATGAAAAGAAGGCTATGTAGATGATTATTGGCGGTACTTCACCAAGACATAACGGGAACATTACAACAATCCCTCCACATAATGATCACAGTAGCTTCACTACTACATCATATGGTCGCCTTGCGGCATTACCACGCCACTTCCATGTTGCATGACCGTCACAGTACACAGCTGTGACAATAACTATGATGCGTCATATCGACCGAATCATAATCCGACGATGCAAGAAAACATTCTCAAGCTAGCCTCACGTTGTGTAGATCCAAGTCTACCTTGAAATCTACTACAACATACTACGGCTCCCATAGGCGAGGTTTGGTCGTTCATTTTGAGTATTGATGCACATTTACTATGACCAGTCCAATGCGATTGGTCGTAAACCAACCACATTGGACTAGGGGACTTGACAGCGTATGACCAATAGAACTATATTCAGTCCAATGCGATCGGTCGCTAACCAATCACATCGGACTGAGGGGACTTGATAGTATAGGTCTGCCGGCCGACCTACTGCTTTCCAGCCTGGACTTTCTGGCGTGGACTTTCCGGCGTAGACTACCTTCCAGCACTGGGCTGCTTTGCCTGTCAGCCGGCCCAGCAGTGCTGCCGGCTAGTTGGGCCTGAGTTGGGCTGGCCCAAGGCCTGACCTAATTGTTCCCTATAAATAGAACATGAGGGAACCCTAATTCCCTAAGTGATCAGCCTCCACTTCTCTCCTCTACATACCAGGATGATTCTCTCTGATCAGGGGAGATCATCTCTCATCGTTCACCACACTAACTTGATCGTCGGAGCCGTCACCCGGGGCTCACGCCCTGGGGCGGTTCTAACGGTTTTGTTCTCTGATGGCAGCTAGGAACCGAGTCGGGAACAAGCTGACGGCACCACACCAGATCCACGATTCATATCTAACACCAAGACCCGACGCCCGGAGCCGAGTTCGCATCATATATATATATATATATATATATATATATATATATATATATATATATATATATATATATATATATATATATATATATATATATATATATATATATATATATATATATATCAAGGTTGTAAAAATCGTTTGATGGTAGCTTGACGGTCGAGTGGGGTTAAGAGATTGATCAGATTAATCGGGGATTAGTCGAGTATTAATCGGAGACCCTAAATTATAAGGGAATTTATTTAAAAATATATAAATATAAAAAATAGCAAAGTTTGATTCATTTTATTCCGAAATACACATCAAATATTATACATTTGTTTATTTTTATTCTCTAATATTGATTTTTTTTAGTTTTCTTGAGTTATTAGAAAGTGTTTCTGTCGTCATTTAAAAATAAAAAAATAAAAAAAATTGAAAAAATGACCGCCAAGACCGATTAATCGGCCGCCAATGCCGATTTTTGCAGCAAACCATCAAACTGACCGATTAGGCCTAATCGTAATCGGTTGAAGACCGCCAAACGACTAATCACCGATTAATCGGCCGCCAAACGACTAATCACCGATCAATGGCTAAGAATAACAAGGTGGCATGGATTGTAAATAGAATGAAATTAATACCCATTTTCATAACAATGTCATATTTATCCTCATTTTAGACTTAAAAAGATCCCAGGTTATCTTAGACTCTCTGAACTTGATACACTCAAACCTTAACACCACCTTCCACCGCCATTTACCGCCGCCACCACTTACCGTCGCAGCCACTTACCGCTGCCGCCACTCACCGCCGCTGCTACCTACCACCACCACCACCCTTTCCTCCTCCTACCACCATCATATCTAGGGTTCTTACTCTTTAAAAAGCTTTAAACATCATATCTTCTACCTAACACCACCTTCCACCACCACTTACCGTCGTCGCCACTCACCGCCGCTGCTACCTTCCACCACCACCACCCTTTCCTCATCCTACCACCATCAGATCTAGGTTTCTTACTCTCTAAAAAGCTCTAAACATCAGATCTGGTACTCATACAACCATTCCATCGCTTCTCCGGTGAAACATCACCAAATCCTCCATTGTTGCTCCGGTAAAGCACCGCCAAAGGCTCCATTGCTACTCTGGTGAAACAACGTCGATTAACCTTCGTATTTTTCTCATCGCTACTTTGGTGAAACATCGTCGACTAACCTTCGTATTTTTCTCTGATCTTTGGTGAAACGACACCAAATCTGCATCAAATCTGTTCAACCGACATCATATCCTTTTTCTGACCACCAGATATGCATCAGATCTCTTCCACCGCAACCATCATCACCATGTCCTCCTTTGATATCAGATCTGCATCACCGTTCTCTTTCTCTCTACTCTGTTATCTAGTGTTGTAGTTTGGACAGTGAAGTTGTGGAAACAAGTTGCACATAATGTGTTTGATGAAATGCCTCAATGAAGAAGGTTAGATTTTAAACTGTGAAAAGGTAGACAAAGCTATGAATGATGTCAAATTTGATGTATTAAACTATGAATTCAGTAAATTTCAACTGTGAATTTGGTTTGTTTTTATAAATTTATGAGTATTTTTAAACATTTTGTATTTTATAAAGATTGCCAATGTTTTTCAATATCTGAATGTTTTGTATTAAGTATGATTGGTGTATGAATAAGTGTAGTCATCAGTATATTACAGGTGAATTTATGTATTAAACTGTGAATGGGTGTTTGAATGAACTTTATTAGACTGTAAAAATGACGATTTTGTTCTTTTCATAAAAAAACAAAAATGGGATTTTACCCATTTAATCAGATCCGTTGATTTTTTTTAATGGTAGGCTAAGATTAGTTCATTTGGTTCTTAACCTTTTAATGGTTCTCATTTGAACCCTTCCCCATATATATGTATGTATATATATATATATATATATATATATATATATATATATATATATATATATATATATATATATATATATATATATATATATATGTGTGTGTGTGTGTGTGTGTGTGTGTGTGTGTGTGTTATTTTAGAAGTATAAATATATTTTTAGAAGTATTAATACATTTTTTAGAAGTATAAATATGTATTTTCATGTTTTTAAATATATATTTTTTAATGTATAAATACGCATTTTTATGTTTTTAAACGTATATATATATATTTTAGAAGTATAAATTCGCATCTTTTACGCTTTCAGAAGTATAAATACATAACTTTGCGTATGAAATTGTATTATAGCAACCTAAAGCGTATTTATAATGAAAATACCAAGAAGTATGATCAAACTCTTTTTATAATACATTTTTGATAACATATGTGTTTATAATAAAAAAAACATAATATACTTCCAAAATCGTAAAAATGCACATCTATACTTCTAAAAAATGTATATATGCTTTTATAAACGTAAAAAATACTTATTTATACTTCTAAAAATGTATTTATATATTTTTAAAATATATCTATATATTTCTAAAAAATAAATCTATATATTTCTAAAAACGTAAAAATATTTATTTATACTTCTAAAAACGTATTATTACTTCTAAAAAATATTTATACTTATAGAAATTATAAAAATATATTTATTACATCTAAAAACGTAAAAACGATTTTGAAAATATGTTAGTTTTTCACCATTCTATAAACATGTAAATACGTTTTCATATTTTAAACTGTATAAACATGCAAAATGATGTATATAAATAAGTAGTAATTTTTAAACGTCTATACAATGTTGACTTAAATATTTTTCTTGTATAAATACGTTTCTTCATGATTAAGTATAATATGAAAAAAAAAAACTTAGGGTAAAGATATAAATGATTTACAAACTTAAGGATTTTTTGTAAATTTCATTTCAAGTTAACATAGAAACTGGTATCACATATGAAAAGGGTAAATGTAGAAAGAATACTTGCAAAGTTTAAGCATCTACAAACAAAAAAGTTGATGTTAGGATAAAAATATCAAATTTCGACAAACTTTTTGGCTATTAGTCGATAGCCCTTTATATTAAGATATCATCGATATATAATAGTACTAGGTTATTAGCCCGTGTTAAACACGGGTTGACAACTTTTCTTTGGATGATATTATTCACAGCCATAACATCGAAAGGTGGACAAAACCAAAATGCAGATGATATTATTCGAGCCCGTATTTATCAATTTGCACAATTTTTTTTCTTGGGAGGTACTAAGTCGTCAAGGGAAATTGTCTTGATTTTAGTAAAAGAAACCACATGTGTTTCATTTTAAGGGGGAAATGCTTAAATACCCATGAATTGAAAAGTTGATTTTTGATGAAATAAAATTGTTTCAATAGATACTCAAGGCTCCAACATGCTCGCTAGAAACTTTCTAACTTATGAATGATTGTGCATTGATTTTCTGTATGAGGCAACTTTGCGCTTCAAGTATTTTTTTTGAAGTCAGATTTGGCTAGAATTGAGCCAGTGTCTTACTCAAATACACCTGTTTATTTGGAAATATATAGATTTTATACCGTTAATTTGTGCTTAAGGTCGGTTAATAGGATGTGCTATCATGTATTTGTTTTTTCTATTATATGCTTCAATTAGTAGCACTGCTGTCTCTTTCCTTTCATTACAATATGATATACAATGTTGCTTTTTACCAAATAAGGTCAAAATTGAAATTACGATTAATATTGATATGGTGAAAAGTTGTAAATTGGTTGGAATTAAAATGTTACTACATTTTAAAATCATTTATTAAAATGAAAAAAATAATTTTTTTAAAATAAAGTTTAGATCTGACTTATTGTTGACTTGTGTGGTTAATGCTGATCATTGCAACGCTTGAATGAACAACTATGACTCAATGCTGCCAAGGGTAATATAATCAATTCATTTAATGTTGCAGGTGTAATGAATGTATTTTGTTACCCATTTGAGATTTATGTTGAGATCTAGAATGGAATATGTACTTGCACCCTAACTTGAGAAGTAGATTGCCATCATAAACAAATATATGAAAGTATGTTGTTGTTTCTTGCATATATCTCTACCAATTTTAGGTACTCAAATCTAACTGGTAACTTCCAACCCATCATCCCTACTATACCAATTACAATTGTTATTTAAAAAGGCGTCATCAAAAAAATTCCCAGACCCAGGAATTAACTTTCATCAGCAACTTGAGAGACAAAGGGAAATCCCCAAAATACCCGTCAAATAATTTCATCTGGACACTTGCATTTGTCATTAGAAAAGATACATCTTGACCTAGCAAAACACCCCAAAATCAAACACCTGCCCCCATTTAAAACACTTTCTCCATCCTTAACCCAGCATAAACCACTAAAGAAAAATTTAGTTTAAGCATGCTCTCAATTTAAAATTAAAGCAAGTATCCTTATGCATACCTGCATTTGACAAAGCCACAGGATACTCGAGATGTTGAAATCAAAACCATTTACTCCTTAGTTCTAGCACTCTCTATAGAAACAAAATATTATTGCATATGCTAAAGTCTAGCCAAACTCTGTAATAACAAAAATTACCAGAAGGATAAACAAACCTAATTACTCCAAAATTCTGATGTCGTACACATTTTCAGATATCATTTGTGATACAAATAGGCGAATCATCATTGTGCTAATTAGCACAACATTGGCCTGTAATACCGTCTAGCATCAGATCTTCAGTTATTGAAGAACTTGGAAGAACAGTATATGCTGAAGTGAATCAAGTGTAATTTGATAAAAATTTTAATGTTTGTATACCATCACCAAGCATACACACACAAACATTGCGATCTACGAGTAAGATTGAGAAACCTCACATTCTTATCAGCGCAGATCTTCATAGCATGATTTATGATAGCATCGGTAACCCGATGCTGGTGCGCCTCAATAGCCTCGGTAAATGCCGGCACCTCCACATTACCTGGTTAGAAATCTTTCTTAATTTCTAATACCGATTATGAAAGATCTCAATCTTATAAAATACTCGATCGTCTAGAGTAACATCAAGCAAGCAAAAAAAATGAACTAAGGATAACACCGGCGTAAAGATCTCAATCAGAGTAAAATCAAGCAAGCAAAAAATAACAGTTTAGATCTTTAGGTATAATCTAAACAGTTTCAACATCGTTTTGGGGCTTTTCTGCGGAAAACTTTGGAACAGAAGGAGGTGATGGTGGTGCGGCGTAAGGTTTCTTTATCGAGAAATTTGAATAAATGCAGAAATTAAGAAATTAGTTGGAATAGATTACCCTCACAATGCTAATCAAATCAATATCCTCGCAAATGAATCCCTGATTTCTCGTTCTCTTTGGCCAGAAAGTTATAGGAACAAATTAAGAGTAGCGTATTATCGGATGTGAATGCCCTTATTTTTTATTTTTTTGCAACCGTTTCCATTTCCAGTTGTGAAGAGTGTGGCAGATGAAGGGAAATTCATTCCTATTTTTTGGGATTTTGGGGTAAAATTGGAACCGAAAATATGTAAATATATGTGGAGCCCAAAAGTGTCTCTCCAAAATAGCCATTGTGGAGAGAGGGGAGACTCCAACATATATACAAACTTATAGGACCGTGTCGCACCAATGTGGGATACACTAACACTCCCCTCAGAGACGTAGGCTCGATGAGGTTCGGGGGTGCGGGACATGGACATCGGCTCTGATACCATGTAAATATATGTGGAGCCCAAAAGTGTCTCTCCAAAAGAGCCCTTGTGGAGAAAGGGTAGACTCCAACATATATACAAACTTATAGGACCGTGTCGCACCAATGTTGGATACACTAACAAAATAAGAGTAGAAGCGGATAGGAAAAAATATATGGGTTGCTATTAGAAGGACACGTGGAATACAAGTGGTTTAGAAGGATGCCATGCAGCATTCAAGGTTTGTTTTATTAGAAAGGATAGATAGATAGATTTGTTTATCCACGTATCTAAGTTTTTTTTTCCTTAATCTCTTTTGGAAACGTATTAGTACTGCTTTTAGTCTTAACAACGATCCACCACCTAACTAATATAGGTGTAATTTTTTGTTTCATATCACTCTTTATCCGCAACCAAGCTGATTTTGCAACCAAGTTGATTCTACAGCCAAATTAATTCCGTAGCCAAGTTTATTCTATAGCCAAGTTGATTGAGTTTTATGATTATAAGGCACGTTATATAATATTTCATTTCCAGTTAACTTCAAGCACATAAAAAGTGATGGTGTTGTAACACATTGAACTGGTGCAACAAAAAGTGATGGTCAAGGAAATGAGCTGCCATATGCAGTTTTTGTTAAATTGAAGTTGTGTCATTTGTCATCGGCTTAACTAATTAGATGGGGCTAATTTTTATGTTATTGGTAGTATTTGTTTTACTTAAATTTCTTTTGATATTGGTCGATCATATTATACTTTTCTCTCATCTATATAATTGGTAAAATTGGAGAAGAAAGACACAATAGAAGATCATTACGTGGATTTATGTCAGATAATTGATGCACTTAGAAGAATATATGCATGTGATTTATAAGTATTTATATTGACGGTTGTAAGGGTGAAAAACCGTGGAAGTATCCATGATTATATCTTACATCAATTACTTTACCTTATCATATAATAAAATATGTGTTGTATTACTAGAAAATTGATTAGATCATGTGTAATCTTCTTCTTATGTTTTTTTGTATTTTTCGAATTTTTCCAAGACAATTAAAGTTTACTGAACCAAGAAAAGTTTGGCATGTGTTATTTTTGGTTCGACTTCAATAAATATTTTAGAATTCAACAAACTCATTAAACAAAATTGAACAAACTGATAACCTATTAAATTTATTGAACAACTCTCTTAATAATATAGTATGAAAATACAATGATGTAATAAGAAAATGAAAATATACACTATATTCTTTCATTTCTTTATGTTTTTTTTTAAATTATACATTTTTATTAATTTATTCACTAAATAGATATTCTACAAACTTATATACAGTATTATTTAGAGGTATACCGTATACATGCACGTTGAGTCAAGTCAATTATCAAACACCAACTAAAATTTAAGTTGAGTAGTTCAAAGTATAAATCTCGATAGTAAGCATTATAGAGCTTGTGATATTTAAAGAGTTGATACATGTCAGGCACTCGTTAATTGTAATTTAAAATTTTGTATTTTCAATGACTATGACTTTATTCACCCGATTTTTTGTTATGGGTGGAAAGCTAAAGAGATTTTGTTGGAAATCCTTGTATTTATTCCATTATTCAAAAAATCACGTATCATGTTCTGAGAATTATTTTACGAAAAAAATAGTAATAATGTAAAGTTAGGAAAAACTAAAAAAGTTTATTAGTTTTGTTACTATATTCCTTTCCAATATCTTTTCGATGCAGGATGTATGAAAAAAATTAATCCTCAAAACAGTCCATCGCAGATCATCCAGTGAAGCAAACAAATATACTATTTGTTTTCTACCAATACAATGGACCCTTCTAGGCATACTAAATAATAATTTATTGGGTTTATTTCCAATTTAACTGAAAAGGTTAATTCAAAATTTTAAAATAGGTAGCCGCTATTGGAACCGATTCTCATCGGTTCTATAGTTGATCTTAAAGTCAAAAGAACCATTGTGATCAGTTCTGTGAGACTAGTTCCAACATTTAAAAACTGTAAAGTTTTGATTTCGGGATCAGTTTCGTGAAACTTGGTTGGGTACCAAAATATAAATTATTATCTTGACCACACGGATTTAACAACTTCTATTATAAGAAAGATATATAAATGTTTTAAGTTTTGAACAAGTTTTTTTTATTGATGATGCCATAAAAACTATTTATCAATTAATGCATACATTAACGATACAATTGATAATAATTCCACCATGTTGCATATTTTTGTGGGAAATGATGTAATATATATACTAAGAAAGTTATGAGGCATGCGCTTAACACAACCCGTGGAGTAGTTGGTGGGTTTTTTAAAGTACATTGCCATTATAATTTCTTTAACAACTCGTTGATTACTTTTAAAGAACATATTTATGCAAGACATGTAACTTTTGCTACCAATATGAGCATTACATTTTATTTGTCATTTGTAATGGAAAGGTACTATAATCTTTTAAGCATTTTATACAATGATCTTAGGTGTTGTATATCTCTTTTTATTAAGTCACTTAGGTAGAGTTGTGCAATGCAACTTTTGGTGCAGTAAGGAAAGGCACCAACTTGTTCCACCATTTCTTCTTTTTTTTTTTTTTCCTTCAATCACAGAGTCTATCGATTTACATTTCTTCAGTACTTTTTTCATCCTTTGACGATCCTTCTCCAAATCTTGGTTGATTTCTCTCTCAAGTTCATACTTTTGAGAAAAGGATGAAGAAGCCATTATGTTGTATGATGAGGGGGTTTAATAAGATTTTTCTATGGATGTAAGTGTTTGTAGATACTAATTCTAATATTAGTTGTATATAAAGACATGGAAAATGAAATGCGTTATTTTTTATAGAATATTGTGCATACTCGTGCATGATTTTAAGTAGACATTTTGGAGGCTTTTCAGCTTACTAGGGTCAGTGTGTTGGATGTCGCTTGTATGGTCTAAATACATCTGAAGAGAAGCAATGAATAGAAGTCGATTTGGTGGCTTCTCCTATTTTAAATTCATTGAAGAGAAGATCGTTTGCTTGCTTCCCATTCCATATTTAACTTTAATTGCTACTTTTCTACCAACTTTATAAGCATACATTATAAATGTTAGCTTTCTTACCGTATTTTGCATCATTCAAGATTCCCACCCCATTTTCTATTCTCCTACACCTCTTTCACCATGGATTTTTTTAAACTGACCTAATGAATGCAATGCTTAGTTGTTATTGTTTTTGGAAGCCAGTAATCACAAATTAAAGCTCTACACCATTTCTGTTTAAACATGAAAAAGCTTTGATTCAATTAAGTCAAGAAGAAAAGAGGAGACAGTTGGATGCATTAAAGGGTGCACCACTTACTCAAATCAGGGATTTGGTTATCATATATATTGCTGAAGAGAACCACGTCAATGACGATGTTATGGAGTCTCTTAATGAGGTTTGGGGAGGAAGCAAGTTAGGGTTTTGCAGTATTGCTTATTTCCTTTAATAATCGATAATTAATTTGATTTATAATGGTTAAATCAAAGAAAAGTTAGGGTTTTGCAAGTTAGAGTTTTGCAATATTGATTATTTCCTTGAATTTGGATGGCTATCATTAATTAATTTGATTTATAATCGTTAAATCACATAAAAGACTAAAAGATAATAGGTTTCTCGTTCAAATCTCACAAATTTCATTATTTATATGACATGTCATTTAAAAACAAAAATTATAATGTGTTTTCTGTTAGAAATTTAGGGGTTGAAAGATCACTTAGAAATCTGAGAATCATGAAACACTATCAAATTGAAGTATTTCGGTGGTACTCCGAAATATCAATTGGATAAGAATTGGACGAGAGAACAAGAACCGAGAATGAAGAAGAAGAACATTTTTTCTCTGTACCAGGAAAATGATGCCCAAAACCGAACTGACAAGAAACTGTCACAAAGCAGTTCCAAAACTGAAAAAATTCTTAACACGGGTCGTGTCATTTTCTTGATTGCAATTTGCTTGACACACACACACGGGTCATGTGATCCCACACGGGTCATGTCATTTTCTTGACTGCAATCTGCTTGAAACGCACACGGGTCGTGTCATTTTCTTGACTACAATTTGCTTGACACATACACGGTTCGTGTGATCACAAAGGTCGACCCTAACCAGGGGCTCTGCCCCTTGGACCCTGCCAGGGGATGCCGCCCCTTGGAACCCGCTGCTAGGGGCCCTGCCCCCGGAACCCCGTCAGTTCAGGGGCTTCGTCCCTTAAACGACAGTGTACTTTGAATCTTGATCAAACTGAAACAAGTGTGCACTCCGAACCTCCTTTACTTGTTTAATGTTTGTCAAAATCGTATTTGGTCAACAAGTTAATCCACTACACTTAAATAATATTGGTAATATAAAATCACCAACAGTTTCTATAAATATGCTATTCTAAAAATAAAAGTCAAAACAAAAATCTACAAATGACAATTCAATGTAAGGTTTTATTTAAACAGGGAAAATTGCAAGAAAACTTAACACTTCATCCATCAATATATAAATTCCACAATATGAACTGGTACATGAATTCAAATAAATCCTAGCCGTGGCGATCTTTATTATATGGGGATAACTAAATAAACACCCCAATTTACTTGATATATATATCTATTTAAAGTCAACTTTTTTTATTTGTTGAAACCGCATTGTTTTCTGGAAAAATTAGTTGTGAGTAGTTGAAAATTGTTTGACTTTTATTAAAAGGTGTATATTTAGTAACACCTTATTTACATATAAACATATTTTTTTGCCATTTAACTATCAAATATTCACCAGTTTCAATATACAAGGAATGATAACTTTAATTTTTTTTTTTGAATGGCAAATGATAACTTTAATATTGAAATAAAAGGTAAATTGGCAATAAACTGTGCCTAATATTTCTCGTTCCAAACAAAATTTTGATGATGGATTGATTGAATAAGGAATGATAGTGGCCTTAGAACCATCTAGCTTAGCACATTCTATTTTTGGCCCATAATTACCGTTTTGAAAAAAAAAATGAGGTTGAAAAATTAAAAGAAAAAAAAGACGCATACTCAACGATGGATTTTGATTCAGTTGGTAGCTTTCGAGTTTTTAAAATGTAAAGGTTGACAAGTTTGATTACTATCTTTTGTGATTTTGATCATATAAGTTGGCAGTCAAGACTCCTTGGGTGTATTTTTTTTGTTTGTTTACATGTGCAAGTGCAATTAATTTTTGTTTTATTAAGCATGCAATTTCATTGTTTGTTTGCTCGGCAATTTTTAGTTATCTTCGACATAAAAAGATGTATAGATATGCAATTTCCATTATTTTATTTGCAAGTTGTTCGTAACCGATCAATTACTATTGATCCAAAAATTAGAACGCATAAGGTGTTCGTAGGGACTGATATATGATTTATCAATAGTTGTGGTATCGGAGATGCATCCTATTAAGTAGTGGCAATTAGGCGGCTTGAAATCACGATATATTATGTTTTCAAACTATATATATCCAGATAAAATAAGAAATAAAATTTGCATAAGAAGGGTAACAAGAGTAACAAAGAATCTCTGCCGTTAGATGAAATAGACAGATAGACGGTTTTGGAGGTGGTTACAAAATGGTTATCTCCTACCAATCATATCCATAGGATAAATTTAATCAAACAGCTGTAATTACTTATTATCTTCTTACTATTTTTTTTATTTCTTACCGGATCTGTATTCTGTATAGAAGTAGGTTCAGTTAATAACAAAAAAAATG
The DNA here is from genome assembly GCA_023525715.1 of Cichorium intybus. Classification (NCBI taxonomy): domain Eukaryota; kingdom Viridiplantae; phylum Streptophyta; class Magnoliopsida; order Asterales; family Asteraceae; genus Cichorium; species Cichorium intybus. The sequence continues at coordinate 4,397,693 of CM042013.1, forward strand.
TTGAGATTGTGAGACTAAATCTAAACCACAAATTTTTTTCATGCAGCTCTAGTGTTTCGGCGCCGCCGCATGTTGACGTTCTAACGACGAAATAAATATATTATTACTCATATATGATTTTCACATTTCATGCCACCTACACCACCTTCGTCACCCATACCACCACCATTGCTGCCGCCGCCATCTCTACTGCCACTGCCACCTCACCAACCGCCACCTCGCCATCACCACCATCCAACACCAATGCAAATGCCACCTCCACTACCTTTATCACCATCACCACCACTACCACTAGAACCTTTACCACCACCTCTATCACCGCTATCGCCACCTTTGTCACCACCCACCGCCACCGTCACTTCCACCAATACCACCACCTCACTAACATCGCCGCCACCATCACCACCCCTCTACCACCATTCTGACCACCACAACTATTATCTTTATTCATAAGTGATTTTATATATATATATATATATATATATATATATATATATATATATATATATATATATATATATATATATATATATATATATATATATATATATATATATATATATATATATATATATATATATATATATATATATATATATATATATATATATATAGGGTCAGGATCAAATATATACCGACAAGTATTGTGTAACATTGAAACTCAATATGGACCACTCATTTAAAACACATTCTTTTAAGAATGACTTATCTGTTCATTTAGATTATTGTTGTTTTATGTAAAATATTTTCATTCTTTCCAGAATTATTACAATTTTTGTAGATTCTTATTGTTGTGATGTAAATTTTCCAGTAATTTTGTCATAATTGAAACAATTCATTACATTCTTGTTGTTTTGATGCACAAAATTTAGTTCATTATTTTAAGAATGAAAAATTTTCAGTTTTTTCATTCTTACGAGAATGAAATCTGATGGCCAGGATTTGGTTACAAGGTAACACAATAATTGTCATTCTTATTATAACCTAGCCCTATATATATATATATATATATATATATATATATATATATATATATATATATATATATATATATATATATATATATATATATATATATATATATATATATATATATATATATATATATATAATGAATAATAATAAGCTCTCTCGTCGTCGTGGCGCGGCGCGGTCGCGTTGGCGCGTCTAGTGGCTCGTATTTATTCTCGCAATCTCAACATTTTTTCCATTTTCAATTGAACCTTACCATATATATATATATATATATATATATATATATATATATATATATATATATATATATATATATATATATATATATATATATATATATATATATATATATATATATATATATATACTAGGCGTATCCCCGCGCGTTGCGCAGGAATAAAAATATTTGATAAAAAATATTGACATATTATATAAGAATCTGAAAACATTAGATCTAATATAAATACGTAGGTTTAGTTATAAATATCTCATCACAATATATATCATGTATCAATTAGAAAATTTTCATCACAAAACCCAAACATAATATCAAAATCATATATTTAATATAATTATAATGTTATTAACATGTTAATTTAACCAACATCAATGAAACATCCAATAGTAATTATGTATTACATATGGATAGTGTAATTAAAACATAAAAAAATGTCTTAACATGAATTAGCTTAACATCTAAAATAAAATAGAAATAAACATAGTAATAATATTACAAATGTTACCATTGAGAAAGAATTGTATTATTATGAAAATTGTTCTTCATTAGTTTCATCAAAGGTAATGAATAACAATTTTTACATATTTTATTATTTAATTACATTCGAATCATTACATTTCATTGTTTACCTTATCTATTATAAAAACTAACAATATACTTTGACTTGTAAACAATTTCACAAAATCAAACTTAAAGACTTTCTTTAAACATAACTAACTCTCATTGATAATTAAAGAAAAAAGAATCACTTTTGTCTCTTGAATAATATCGTAGTATGAATTTTATGAATTTGATATACATATAACATTATGTAAAAGATAGTTCTCTATATTTCTCTTTTCCATCCGATGAACACATAAATACCTAGAAAAAAAAGAAATATTAAGGTAAGTTAGTAAATAATGAAACTAAACCACGAAATCTCAATGGATGTTAGCAAAATATATAAATGTGTTTCAAGTCTTATTTTCCTTCATCTTATTCTTTAAGCCAAGCAAATTAATTTATCTCAATAAACTATATATACATCTATATTAACCATAATCAACTATTAAATATCATAAGTTAGAAAAACTCTTATGTTGTAGTAATTAATTAGGTGAGAATTGAAAGGTTTTTATTTATGATTAACCAATATGAATTACTAACCAGTTAATTAGATTAAGTTGAAGAGTTTGGTAGTTTCAAAAAAACATGGTTCAAGATAGATGACATATCTTGAACCACATTGAATTGTAAGGTATTTATTATAATAATTATAAAGATTATAATGATAAATATAAAAATAAAGAAAGATAACGATTTAATCACTTATAATTAATTTAATTAAATAAAAGTTTCAAAATTAATATATAAGATATAATTATTTTTATCAAACCATATGCTTTTATTTCTATATACTACTTAAAAGTCAAAAAGTTTAATCAATATAATATATTTCAATTAAAAACATTTCATTAAGTGCTTAATTGATTAATTTAAAAAACTTAAAACCTATTCAACTACCATCATTTGATACTCATAAATTATAACATCTTAAATAGACTACTTAATATTATTAGTATGCAAGCCAAAAACTCTTGAATGATTGTAATTAATTAGTTGAAAGTTGAAGGGTTTTGGAAGTTTCAAATAAATATGGTGCACGTATGATTCATATCTTCAACCATATACCTTTAAACACCTCTATTATATGATTTATAATGATGATAATGATAATGATAATGATAATGATAATGATAATGATAACGATGATAGATGATAGATGATTTTGGTCATTTATTTTAGATAACATTTTATAACGAATTTGATGCATAAAATTACTATAATTATATTTATATCATGTTTTATAAAGTTTTATTATTATTTCTATTATGCTTTTATTAAGTTTTAGATTAGTAGTTTTTTCTATTATATTATTACTATGCTTTAAATTAGTAGTTTTTTTTGCTCAACAATCTTATCCATGCTACATCATTTAATCTAAAAACATCAACCAAACATCATAAAAAATAAATATAAGATTAATGTTAAAAATGTAACAATGATCACAATGAAAACAAATAAATTCATAACTGAAGAACGATCAAAAAAGCTAATAATTATTTGACCATCATCTTGGCAAATCAAGTCAATAGATAATCTATTGATAGTAACATCATTCTTCATTCAAATAAACCAACATGTTGATTTCAAAAACTTAAAAATTCAACTCATTATATTAAGAACCAAGAGAGATGAAATAGAGATCATATATTTTTCTTCATATTCATTGTCAAACTAATAAGAAATACAATCCATCGTTATTTAAATCTCGAAAATAAAAATCTAAAAAAGCGAGAATAATAACAATTTTAACTAAAAGTCAAACAATATAATATAATCATCTATTTTAAGTTAAGTGTATATGAACAATCCAACATTAAAAATATAATATAACACATTGACATGAACTATGTTAGAATCTAATACAAACAAATAAAATGTATTAACAATAATACATAATGTCACAACTTTAATATTATTTTCCTTGCCAAATAATGCTAATTTGAAAAGCGTAAAAGATGTTTGTTTGCTAAAGTATTAAGATGTTTTGTAGCTAAAGCTTTTTTACTTGTATTTATGTGACGATTTTTTACCTTTTCAATGTTTAATTTTTTTATATGACAATAATGTCAACTTTTATATCATTTTTCCTGTTAAATAATATTAATCTTAAAAAAATTCTACAAAACCAAACCATTAAATACTTCATTAAACAACATAAGCCCAATTATTCAAACATTATAAAACATTTTTTGATGAATATGGATTAGAAAACATTATATATATATATATATATATATATATATATATATATATATATATATATATATATATATATATATATATATATATATATATATATATATATATATATATATATATATTACATACTTGTGGATCAACAATAGATTATCGAGGCATTGAAAATCACTAATTACAAAGAATAATCAATTATACTAAATGTATTATATATCTTTCTAACGTTATGTTGAGGTAGAACCAATATGCACTTTATCTCTTCACGTTTCTTCTTTCTAATACAATATTAACATATGTACCTCCAAAGTATGTGTTAGCAACCATGTCGTTTCTTTCTTGCCTCTTGCCTCTTGCCTCTTGCCTCATGACTTATGATTTGTTTTAGTTTCTTCATGTTTCTCCTTTGTAATACAATATGAAAATTTGAAATTTCAAAGTGGGTGTGCTCTCAAGTCAATTTTTCTTCCATCATATTCTCCAAGATAGAATCAAATTTATATGTGAACTATATATGACTCTTAGATTAATTAGGTGTAATAAGTAACAATTAAGTATCATAGGTTAAAAGACTCTTGAGTTGTACATGTTTAATTATATGAAAGTGAAAAGCTTTGTAAGTTTCAAATGAATATGGTGCAAGAATGAGACATATCTTGAACCATATTCATAATGGCCTCTATTATAAGAGTTACTAGGCGTATTCCCGCGCGTTGCGCAGGAGTAAAATAATATAGTAAAAATATATTGACCGATCAAATATAAATATAAACACTTTGGATTTAATTAAAACATGCAAAACTAAAAATAAATCAATCATTTGACATATATATTAATATTAATTTTTCATTCAAACATCAAACAAAAAAACATTATCACATTTTTGTAGTCAATTATGATGAATGGTCCAACATTAAAAATATATGGAAATATATTTACATAAATTATCTCAAATTTAAAGTAAATTCAAAATAAAACATACTAATAACACCATACATTAATTAAGATATTAAGTATACTATATTAATAATTCAAAAATTCTATCTTAATGATAATATTTTATATCTAACAAATTAGTTAATGTTGGAAGTTGAATAGTTAGGAGTTTCATATCAATATAGTGAAAGTAAAAATGCTTCAATAAATATAAGAAAAAATTATAAATCGTTAATCGCAAACGATATTTTGTATCAATAATACTGTTTTTAACCAAAAGTCGAACAAAATTATGCAATAATCTATTTTAAGTCAATTTGTATATGAACAATCCAATATTAAAAATATAGCACAACATACTGACATGAATTATAATACATACATTATGTTATGTGAATGTATTATGTAAATCATACTTTAGTTAAATTAACATATATAATATTTCAAATTCTCTATCTAAATAAAAAAGAATGAAATGTGAACAGAAAAAAAATAATAAAACTAATATAAATTACAACTTATAACCAAAACTTAAAATAAATATGCTTTAATAAAATAAATTTTGATATAATTTATAGTTTCATAAGAAATGCATAAATATGCTTTAATAAAATTGTATTTCCGCTAGTTTCATTCCCTTAATTATTTTTCCTTAAAAATGATTTCTAGTTGATTTTCATTTTTGTTAAATCTTAGTAACTAAAAGTTTTATGATGATTTACTATTAAAGTTTTTTTTTTTTTGCATTTATGTAAAGTTATTTTTAACGTTTCGAATGTTTAACTTCTTACATGACAATAATGTCACAACTTTTATATAGTTTTCTTTGTAAAATAATGCTAATCCTAAAAAATGATTCTACAAATCAAATGACCACTAAATACTTTATCAAACAATATAAGCTCACTTATTCAAACAATATAAAACCATTTATCGATGAATTTGGATTAGAATATATATATATATATATATATATATATATATATATATATATATATATATATATATATATATATATATATATATATATATATATTTATAATACATACTTGAGGATCAACTATAGAGTCTCAAATCATAAAAAATTACTAATTACAATGAATAATCAATTTATTGCACATCTTTCTATCCTTATGTTGTGATAGAACCAATATGCACTTTGTTTCTTGTCTTGCAACTTGTAATTTGCTTTGGCATCTTCACATTTCTTCTTCCTAATACAATATAAACATATGTACCTTCAAAATATGTGGTCTCAACCATGTCGTTTTTCGCTTTCCTTGTGACTTGTAATTTGTTATATGTTCTTCATGTTTCTCCTTCGTACTACAATATAAAATATGTAACTTCAAAGTGTGTGTTCTCAAATCATCTTTTCTTCCATCCTATTCTCCAAGCTAGAATCAAATTTATATGTGAATTATATGTAACTCTTATATTAATTAAGTGTGTTAAGTACCAATAAGTATCATAGGTTAAAAAACTCTTGAGTTGTATGTATTTAATTACTTGAAAGTTGTAAAGCCTTGTAAGTTTCAAATGAATATAATTCAAGATATTGGCCTATCTTGAACCACATCATTTGGATGGCCTCTATTATAAGATTTATATATATATATATATATATATATATATATATATATATATATATATATATATATATATATATATATATATATATATATATATATATATATATATATATATATATATATATATATGTGTGTGTGTGTGTGTGTTACTCTTTTAATAGAGGTCATCCAAATAAATATGGTTCAATATAAATCGTCATCTTGATTTTAATATCATATATGGCTGTTTGATCCTGTTCCATCATCGATATATAATGAATATAATTAGACGAGTATAAATATGTTATTGATGAATATATTACTCAAATATATATTACCAAAATAATTTGACAACATGAAAAGGTATCCAATTTTAATGTATTAAAAAGGAATCACAAACAAATAAAAATAAATTCTAATTATTAAATCATACATATTAGTTTGTATTTTTTTATACATTCTAAGCATTTATTAATAATGGATGCATCTCATATGTCCACAAGTTAGTGATGACTTTCAGTAGATGAGGAAAGAGATGAGATAACTACAATGTCAAAAACCATACATAGAAATAACACGAGCTTAAGCTTAAAAATAATGTGCAACAAAATCACACAGTGAATATATATATACAACTATCTATAATTATGAAATTGTAACAACTAAAGTCGAAACTCTTTTGCATTTCTAAAGTATCTTTACACACACACACACACACACACACACACACAAACACACACACACACACACACATATATATATATATATATATATATATATATATATATATATATATATATATATATATATATATATATATATATATATATATATATATATATATATATATCTTTCTCTTTTAATAAAACAAACTTTTAGATGACACGTGTCATTTTTTTACATAGTCTTTCTGCCACATGTCATCTTTTTAGCTCCTACTCTTTCATTTTTCCGCTCAAGTTTTTTTCTGCTTATTTTGGTAGCTATCGTCAATTTGGTATCATATTCCTGATTTTACTCCTAAATTGTTGTGGTTCATCCTCATCACCTCTTAATTTCGAATTTTCAATTTGACATTTCCATTTTGAAAATCAAATTTCTTTCTGTATATGTTCATCCGTTCACCATCGGTTTTGAGAAATCGATTTTAATGCCGATAAATTAATTGACTGCATCTTGATTTCTTTTCATATATCCTTCTTCTCTACCACAAAAATCTCGCCTCTCTTTTGTCTACCCATTCCACCCTCTGTAAACGAAAAAACTCTCATCTTTCTCACCAGTCACCACAATAAATAGTTCTTAGGTCATCGCTATCTCCCTCTAAGAAGCAAAACAGATGTACTTTTTTGTTGGTACTCATAAAGGTCCGATCCCACAAGGTATATATATCTGAAACTCTAAAAAAGATGCTTGACTATGATGTATATGTATCTGGGTAATTTGATGTGCAATTGCGTCGTTTTCTTCGCCAAACAAAAAGAAATTATGGAAGCAAGGCGAGCATCCTGGACAGTTATCGAAGAATTCAACCTCTCGAAAACCCAACTGATTTACACCACTAGCTATGATAGAGCAAGATATTGATGAAGAAATCAGTTTATGTCCTAAAATCTAGGAGAGAAGAAATCAGTGTTTCAGAATCTTTCATCCTAACACCGCTCACGTCTCATCTTCGTCTTCACCACCTTGGATGTTTGTTGAGATCATTTGTGATGAAGTGCTGATATATCCGAAGTCCTACCCATAAGAAACCCCGAAGTGAATAAACAATAGGAGACACCGAAGTCTAAAGACTCCGAAGTGCTATGCATAAAAGATCCGAAGACTTCACAGCCTGTCCTCTTGTCTTTTGTGTGCACGCGTATAGTACAATACGTGTTGCATGAATCTTCTATCCTATTGGCTAGTACACTGATAGGATATTCTCTGTAAAAAGTGTACTATTGTATATCTCCAAGATAGAAAACCCAACTGTAAAACCAAAGTTCTAATCGAATCATTCGGCACATGTTATTCATATCTTATTGTTTAATTAAGCTCTGTTGCATTATCATTGTGTGATTGATTGTGTAATTGATTCCATATCTATATTAGTTCATCTATTCTCATATTTCAACTCCCAACAAGTGGTATCAGAGCAAGTCAGCTCAAAAACCTGTTGATAGAGTTCGAATTTGTTTGCTTCAGCTCTAAATCTGAATCGATTCTCAGATTTAGTCTTCCGCAACTGTTGCAAATCTCTACCACCCATTTTTACTAAAAAGATCCTGTTGAAATACATCAAGATGACTGATTCCACAGCAACTTATGCAAATATGCTTAACTATGCAAACCTCATCGGTTCAGCAACGAAGGCCCCTGTTCTAGTAACTTCTTACTATGATTATTGGGCTGGTCGAATGAAGGATTGCCTTATAGGACTGGACAAAGATCTATGGAGGTCTGTGACTGAAGGTCCACACACAGACATTGTTGGTCGATTCGTTGTTCCTGACGGAGAAGAAGCTGTTGTTCTTAATGCTGCAGATATGAAGAAGCTTGAAAACGACGAGAGGGCCATGCGCGAACTGAGAAGTGGCTTGGGTCCCGATGTCAGCCACCACATTGTTGATGCAAAATCTGCAAAAGAGATGTGGGACAATCTCGAACTTCGTTTCGGAGGAGATAAAATCCTTCATACTAGCAAAGTTCAAGAAATCCTTGCAGACTTCGGGAACTTTAAGCAAGAAGAAAATGAGTCCTTAGAAGCCTGTTATGAACGTTTGAGCAACATGATTTACACACTCGATAAGTATGGGGAAACAAGAAGCCAACAAGAGATAAATATCAAATTTCTCTACAGTCTTCGCAAGGAATGGAGACCAATCATGCTCATGGTCAAATCCTATGAGAATATTGAGAAATACAAGCTGGCTGCCCTATACAATCTATTAAAATCACATGAACCCGATGTGGTAGGTCGAAGAAGTGAAATGGCTAGTTCTGGACCACTAGCTCTTGTGTCAAAAGAAGAGGAAGAATCAAGCGATGAAGACATAGCTGCCTACATGGTAGATGATAATGGAGATACTGTTGCTCTCTATGCCGCCAACAATCGAAGATTCAAGAAACCATTCTTCAAAAACAACTCTGGAAAGCCATTTGTGAAAAACTTTAACAAATCAAACTTCAACTCCAAGCCCAAACCTGAAATATACACTCCAAAGGAGGATAACTTGAAACTGTCAACCCCGAAGCCATCTAAAAAACCGGCTTCGGAGTTATCCAAAGAGAAGTCCGAAGAGAAGAAAATCTCAGGTGATTCTGGTTATGATTGCAATTATTGTCATGGCAAGAATCATTTTGCAAAAGATTACATGCTTCGGAAGCAAAACGAAAAGAAACCACAAGTAAAGGACGAAGCCTATTACGCAAGAAAAATGGAGGAAGTTAGAGTAAGGACCAAAGACCTAGCCTTAATGGCTGCTGATGATCGTCAAGGATCATATCAAGTTTGGTCTTCGGATTCAGATGATGACGAAGTGAGAAAGCCATCTCATAGTGCTTTCATGGCCTATGATGTCGATAAGAGCTTTCTACAAGACACTTCGGAAAAGTTGAATGAAGAGAAACTGATGAAGATTGAAGCGACTGCAGGTCTTGGCTTTGTGACTTCGGAGGGACTGAAAATAACTGCTGCTAATACTCCGAAGACTTGGTTTGAAGACTCTTCTGATGATGATGAGGAAGTGTGCTTGATGGCAAATGACAACCGTTTGACAATCCCAGAACAGGTATCAAAAATTCTTTCATCTTTTAAAATTCCTACTTCTCAATCTGCTCCCATTATAAGTGAAATAACTCGTGATTGTTCTGTCATGCATAAATTACTCATTGATGCTAAAAATAGGGAAACACTCAGTGAGCAGGAGCTTCTAAGCTTGAGGGGGAGAGTAGAGAACCTGAAGCTAGCATTAGAGAAATCTAATCTTAGAATCTCCTTGTTAGAAGAAAATAGAGAAAATTTTTTAAACAATCATGATGTAATCTTAAGACAGAGAAACATATTTTGTGAAACAGCCAAACGATTATATGCACATATTACGAGAATTTATCATTCAGCCGATGTTTGTAATGTCCAGCATAGACAACTATTGCCTTTTATTGAGTTTAAATTAAAGGAAGTCGATAGTATATCTTATGAATGCGAATCTATAGTATCAGGCTCCGAAGTTACTAATCCATCATATAAACATGGCCTGATATCTGTGGAAAAACATCTAACTGCTGATAAATTGTTGAAAATATTGCCTCAAGAAATTCCAATCCTGAATAAGGTTGTACCTCAAATTGAAACAGAAGAAAAAGAAATTGCCAATAACTTGTCTGAAAAGGATTCTGAAAGTGACTCGGACATGGAGGAGATTGATTGTTCCTCTTTGATTTTGTTAAAGTCATCCTCCATATCCGAATCGACCTCCGAAGATATCTCACAAATGTCTTCGGTGGACAAAGGAAAAACAAAAATGAATTGTGAATCAAAAATTCTTGAAACCAAAGAAACTTCAAATTTTAAACTTCAAATCACAGATGAATCTGTCTCTTACGATCAATATCTCAAGGATAATTCAAAAAGGCTAGTCCATTTGGCATGTATCTATCCTAAGGTTTCTTACTTCAAAAACTCAATTTTTGTAAAACCCGGTGGATTATCCTCAATTGATAATGAATTGCAAAAACTTCTTGAAAAGGATAACTCCACAGTTACAAATGAAGGGTTTTTCTCATCATCCAAAATGGTCGAGAATGAAATGAATGAGAAAATGGAAGTAAAAATAAATATAAGGAAACAAGAACTATACGGCCACAACGTATATAATCGTCTTTGTTTTGAAAAAGAGAAAGTACCCGAAAACATGTCACACTTACTAAATCTCAAGAACGACGATCACATTTACATTAATCGAAACTACAAACAAATTCTGGTTGTGGAAAAACCCACAGTTCCGAAGATGGATGTATTGGAATTAATGGAATCTTGTGAATGTGTCCCTTTTTCACACAATCCTGAAAATGAAATTTCAAAATCAAAAGTTTCAACAAACAAAACTGCACAACAAGTTCTACAAAAACCAAAATCAGCAGTGGTGACTTCAAAACCAACTCAAAAACTCACTGTTGATAATTCAAAAACCAAGCAAACCCTAAATCTTGTGAAAAGAAAAACTCCTTTTAGAGATTCGAAAAAAAATGAAGCAATTGCTTCCACTTCTGGTACAAAGCCTGTTTGCTCAAAAATCTCAGAAGTTAAAAATCCAAATGAAAAACCAACCTTTACACCAACGAAACCTAACTTTCCAAATCCTAAATTTCGAAAACCGACGAAGAAAACATTTTCAAAAGGAAACAATCTGATAGATACATTCCACAAATGGCTGGACAACAATTTGGAAATGTTCAAGGATAAGGATCTCTCATTAAATGACTTTAAATTGGCATACGAAGAGTATCTTTGTACCTCTACGTTGTGTAGCTCAATTTCAGCAAAGTCAAAAATGGAAAAACCAAAACAAAATTGGAAAAGAAATGACCTTAAAGAAAACTTAACTGCAAAAACAAAAACTTCAAAATCTTCAAAATTCTCCAAATCAAAAAATTCCATTCAAAAATGGGTTCCGAAGTCTGTCACTTTGTCAGTCACTTCGGACTCATTAATTTTAACTACAAACTCTTCTGAATCCTGCTCAAACACTTCGGTATCAAGTTCATCACAAGAAGCTTCGGAGAATTTGATTAATTTAAATGCAAATAAAATTTCTGAAGAGGCCGTAGAAAAATGGATTCAAGAATCCTTTGCTTACCCTGAGGACCCAAGATTGATTGGGTACCAACTCCTTCTTGATTGATTGCAGGTTATGTCTGATGAGCGGTATGATTCAAAATGGTACATGGACAGTGGCTGCTCAAGACATATGACTAGGAGGAAGGAATATCTCAGGGATTACAGGAATTTAGATGATGCTGGAAACGTACGCTTTGGTAATAATGAAACATGTCCAATTCGGGGATATGGAAAAATAACAAATGGCCAATTCACTATCAACCGAGTGGCATTTGTTGAAGGATTAAAACATAATCTTGTGAGTATATCTCAATTGGTGGTTGGAACGGGAAACGCTGTAACTTTCAACAACCAAGGGAGTGTAATCACCAAAGAAGCAACAAACGAAGTCTTACTGAAATCAGAAAGGAAGGGATCTATGTTTCCCTTAAATCTAAAGCCAGTGACCGGTGGGCAATCTCTATGTCTTCTCTCCAAAGCCAACTCCGATGTCAGCTGGTTATGGCACCGAAGACTTGCCCATCTGAACTTCAAAGATCTGAACAAGTTGGTGGCCATGGATTTGGTTCGAGGCATGCCAGCTCTCAAATTTGACAATGATTCCCTCTGCTCTGCTTGTGAACATGGCAAGCAGACAAAACAAAGACATCCTACAGTAATCAACCCCAAAATCACCGAACCTCTTTCTGTTCTATACATAGATTTGTGTGGACCATCTGCAATAGAATCAATAGGAAAGAAGAAGTACATTCTGGTTATCGTTGATGACTATTCAAGGTTTACTTGGGTGTTGTTCCTCCGAAACAAATCCAATGCAGCTGAAGAAATCATCAACTTTATAAAGAAAATGGAATTGATGCTCAACAAGAAAGTCCGAACTGTGCACAGTGACAACGGTTCGGAGTTCAAAAATCAGACTCTTGATGGATTCTTGAAAACAAAGGGGATTAACCACAATTTCTCAGCACCTTACACTCCTCAACAAAACGGTGTTGTAGAAAGAAGAAATCGCTCCTTATGTGAAGCTGCAAGAACAATGCTCAACTTTGCAAATTTGCCCATGTACTTCTGGGCCGAAGCAATTTCAACTGCATGCTTTACTCAAAACAGATCCTATATTCACAAAAGATTTCACATTACACCCTACGAAGTACTCAACCGAAGAAAGCCAAATGTCAAATTCCTTCACATCTTTGGTTGTAGGTGTTTTATCTTAAACATGAAGGATCACTTGACCAAGTTCAATAACAAATCAGAAGAAGGCATCTTCCTCAGTTACTCTCAAGACTCAAAAGCCTACAGAGTCATGAACAAGAAAACTCGCAAAATCGAAGAAACCTTTAATCTAAGGTTTGATGACTACTACATCAAGAAGTCTCTGCATCCATTTCCTATGTCTTCAATCTTTCCAAACCCTGCTGTAGAAGCTGCTCAAATCACAACATTCGACACAGACTTCTCATTTTTATTTGATCAACCTGTGAGAGCTGCGGACTCAGAAGTCAGAGCACCAGACAACCATGAGTCCAAACTCTCCAAGCTCACGGACGGACCCGATGACTCATCTACAAGCAGCATACAAAGACCATCTTCTGTTGAGGAAGAATCATCTAACCAAAGTATGGAAAATGCAAGAGTTGAGGGGGAGCTATCAAACTGATGTGCTGGAAATTCAAGGACTAATGGTGAATCAATCAACAGTCCAGGAGGATCCAACACTCTTGTCTCTACTCCCCAGTCAATCTCAAATATCATATCCATGTATCCAACAATCCAGGGGGAGCCAGAGATTGCCACTCCGAATTCAGCCACAACAATCACTTCGGATGAAGATACAACTTCCTCAACACCAACAAATGTCCAGGGGGAGCACATATCAAACTCAACCTCACAAATACACACACCACAAACCAACACAAATTCGAATAATCACTTGCTAATGGGTGATTTTCCCTCCACTTCGGGATATCCCTCAGACATTCAGGACATCGATGCTGAAGGACCTCCTGATTTTGATCCAAACTATCCTCCTTTGGACAAATGGACGAAAAATCATCCTCCATCACTTGTCATCGGTGATGTTCGAGATAAAGTACTGACTCGTGCACAACTTCACCAAAAGCAATTAGATCTCAACAAAAATTCTGAGTTGTGCATGTTCAATGTCTTTATCTCTAAGGTAGAACCTAAGAACGTCAAAGATGCATTTGATCACTCAGACTGGATTGAAGCAATGCAGTTGGAATTAGAAGAATTTGAAAGAAACAAAGTCTGGAGGCTAATTCCAAAACCTGCAAATGCCTCAATTGTCGGTCTCAAATGGGTGTACCGTAACAAGCTAGACACCGAAGGCAACGTAGTTCGGAACAAAGCTAGGTTGGTTGTCAAGGGTTACTGTCAACAGGAGGGGATTGATTATGAAGAAACTTTTGCTCCTGTTGCCAGACTCGAATCAGTTCGGATATTTTTAGCTTATGCTGCACACAAAAATTTTGATGTCTATCAAATGGATGTTAAATGTGCCTTTCTAAATGGTGATCTCGAGGAAACCGTTTTTGTTGAACAACCACCTGGCTTTGAAAGTAAAACTCATCCGAATTATTGCTATGTCCTAGACAAAGCAGTCTATGGTTTAAAACAACCCCCGAGGGCTTGGTATGAGACCTTGACTAAATTTTTAAAAGAATCAAACTTTAAACAGGGATCAGTGGACCCAACACTTTTTAGAAAGAAAGTTGGATCTCACTTGATGTTAGTCCAAATTTATGTGGATGACATAATCTTTGGATCCACTGACCCCAATTTGTCAAAAGACTTTGAAAAACTAATGAAAAGCAAATTTCAAATGAGTATGATGGGAAAGATAAACTTCTTTCTTGGTTTACAAATCAAACAATCTAAGGAGGGGATATTTATCAATCAACAAAAATATACGAAGAGTCTGTTTGAACGCTTCGGAATGACTAACTGCTCCAAAGCAAAAGTTCCTTTACCTGTAGGTACAAGGTTAAATCCATCTTTGGACAAACCAAAGACCGACATACAACAATACTGAAGCATGATTGGATCATTGCTCTATCTTACAGCCAGTCGTCCTGACATCAATGTTTGGAGTCTGTAATTGTGCAAGGTATCAGGCTGATCCAAGGGAACCTCACTTGGCTGCTGTTAAGACAATATTCCGATATCTTCATGGAACTACTGCTTATGGTCTATGGTATCCAGCAAACTCTGGTTTCTACATTCAAGCATACTCAGACTCTGATCTTGGTGGATGCTCTATTGATCGCAAGAGCACTTCAGGGGGCTGTCAATTCTTAGATGGAAAACTTATCAGTTGGCAATCCAAGAAACAAACTTATGTCTCTATCTCCACCGCAGAGGCTGAATATGTAGCAGCTGCTGCATGCACTTCGCAAATCATTTGGATTCAAAGTCAATTGAAAGACTATGCCATTAATATGAGAAAAATTTCCTTGTTCTGTGACTCTCAAAGTGCAATTCGTATATGCCACAATCCGGTTCAACATTCCAAGACGAAGCATATAGCTCTTCGCTACCATTTCATCAAAAGTCATGTTGAGGAAGGGAATATTGAGGTGCACTTTGTTCACACTACAGAACAATTGGCAGATATCTTCACAAAGGCTCTAAATGAAGAAGCATTCACAAGAATCGTTCGGGGACTTGGAATGATAGATGGATCAACTCTTCAATAAATTCCAGATTTGTTCACTCTTACTCTGTTCAGTAAATTTACAAAAAGAATAAACTCCGCAGACCCCCTAAGTAAATTTTGGCTTCGGAGGTCATCGGAGAAAATCAAGCAAAAACACTTGCTACTTCACCGCAGTATTCCGAAGTAAAATATCACTTCAGAGGTCTGCGGAACAAACTTTTCTTCAATAAATTCCAGATTTGTTCACTCTTACTCTGTTCAGTAAATTTACAAAAAGAATAAACTCCGCAGACCCCCCAAGTAAATTTTGGCTTCGGAGGTCATCGGAGAAAATCAAGCAAAAACACTTGCTACTTCACCGCAGTATTCCGAAGTAAAATATCACTTCGGAGGTCTGCGGAACAAACTTTTCTTCAAAATAAATCCTTCAAATTTGGAAATTACTTGAACAAATGTTAACTTGATCATTTAAAGATAACAATAAAGAGTCGTTTAAAACGAAAAGAAAATTCTGATGCAAAATGACAAAGTTTAACTTTACTCTCATGAATTAACCAAGTAAAGGACAAAACTTTGATTTTAGATTCTGAAAATCATACCTTATTGCACTAAAAGGTATTTGGGAAACGACTTGAAACATTGGTAAGAAAACAGACTTCGAAATGAGGTCAAGGCTATTTTACACTTTGAAGCCTTGTTTGATTTCAATAACCTTAACATAATGTCTATTTCTAACCACCCTTCAAAACTTGACTCGCTTCAACTTCAAACTAATCATATAGCCTCAAAACTACAAAGGATAATTCAAAGTGCTCCGAAGTTTTCCTCAAAAATAGAACCAACATCGTTTGATAAGCAAATTTAAATCTCTTTTCATTAAATGGTACAAAATTGAACTATATGAAGATTTTCACTCACAAGGACTGTTTAAAACAAAAACAAAATACACCAAAGAAAGAAAACATATGGTGATGTTCTATATCTTCGGATAAGGAAATTCAAAATAGAAAACAAGAAAGAAAAAGAATAATAGAAAACAATTGTCAAAAGAAACAAAGACAAACAAAAATCAAAAGATAACCAAGGGAATGCAAAAGAAAAATCAGCATTCAAAAGCTTATTCTTCTGTTTTAAATAACGGTACAAGGAGATCCTATAACATAGTCGAGTACCTTGTAGAGGAATATGAACATTTCAAGTAGTCTATCTTAAATGATAAAGTAGGAGTGGTGTACGAAGCTCAAAGGCTTGTCATCTGAGCTTAGTATCCAAACACTTCAACTGATGAAATGGAATAAAATTTTCAAACGAATCTTCAAAACAATCCAATCATACCTTCTGAAACACTTCTGATATTCAATTCATGAATGAAATCCTCTTTAAATTTCAAATGCAAATGATGTTATCTTTATTATATTTGAAAAGTTTGAGGCACATAAGCACAACTATAAACATGTTTCCTAATGCGAAATCAAGTCAGTGATGGGGTGATTAGACTTATAAATTCATGACCGATATTGAATCAAACAAACTTCCAACTGAAAAATGGACTTCCAACATGATTCGAACGACTCTGAACATTAACTCGAATAAATCATCTTTTCATAATATTCATGAAAACTAAGGTTAAACGACATACTGCATCAGTCAAAAGAAAAATCAAAAACTTATAGAAAAACAAAGAGAAAAACATATGGACTTCGGTGCAGTGATGAACACTTTGCAATCATTTGACAATCACCGAAGTGACCGAACACTCTTCGGAGTCAATAGCAAACACGCCGAAGTGAGGAACTTTATGCTCCGAAGCGTACCCTCAATGGTCATAATTTTTCATAACTGCGAAGTCAATTAAATGTTCAAATGATTTCCACATTTATGATAAATCACAGAGACAAACATTCCTTGAGTTTTAACCGTTTGCTTACAGCTGTCAATGAGAATTAAATGAAAAACATTAATCATAATGACGTCTCAAAAGATAACAGTTCAAATTTTGAATCATTGTAACTGACAGCCGTATATTTCTCCTTTTTGCAAAGAAAGTGGGACGAGCAGGTGATGAGGTGTCCACTTTCTACTGGACCATTTTAAACGTGCATTAAATGGCCTAGGGACCACGAATACTATATAAACCTTCCACCTCATCCATCGCACTCTTTACGAGAACATAACTCTCGTTTCTCTTTGCAAACTTACTCTCGAATTCTCTCTGCAAACATAACTTACTTCATCTTCTTCATTTTCATCAAACGTCCAACAATGGCAGCTGAAGGATCTTCTCAGACCACTGAAGCTATTTCAGTACCTGTTCTCAAAAGCCAGTCTGCAAATCTGGTACTACGCAACAACCTACAACTTTACCCTAAGCCCATCGATGCTCTTGTCGAATGCTTGAAGAGATTGATTCTTGGCTATGCCCTAACCTGCACACCATCGATTCCAGCAACACTTGTTCACAGGGCACATTACACCTCGAATGCTCTGTTCGACACGAACAATCATGTGAAATCCGTATACTTTGAAGCCATTGACGTAAATGGAAAAACTAAGAAAGTGCAACTGACCAATGAGAAATTTGCTGAGGCTCTTCATCTTCCCATCTACGATCCCAAGGAGATTGTGACTCCTTCTGCTGAGCAACTCGTTGATATGTTCAACGAAATGGGGTACTTTCCTCAACTCGAGAAGATCAGCATGTTTAAGAAGAACCAACTGCCCGATCTGTGGAGATACTACTTCAGTATCTTCCTCAGATGTCTTTCAGGAAGAACTTCAGGGCTAGATTCTGCAAGTGTGGCCTTTCAGAGCCTACTCTTCGGAATCTACTATGATGTCAAAGTTGATTACGCCTCGATTCTATGGGCTGACTTCTTTTCACACATCAATCACAGTCTGAAGGGGACTGAAATTTCAAATGCAAGGTTCTGAGCAATTGTTGTTCATGCCCATTATCAAAAGACTGGATATGTGGCAGACCCCTCTCTCCCCGAAATGAGGTACACTCCAATCACTGTGTCCCCATTGGATGATAAACCCGCAGCCTATTGTGCACAAATACCTGTAGCTATGCTCTCCAAGGTTCCCATGGAATGTAATGAAGTAAGCTCTTACCGCAACACTTTGGTGATCCCTTATCCTACTCGTGATTTGAGCAAGGAGACATCTGTCTTAGAAAATCCCAAGGGAAAGGGGAAAAAGAAGATGACTGGTGGACCAAGTAGTCCGAAGAAAGAAGAAAAGAAAAGAAAGGCTTCGGTGAAAACCACACCGAAGAGAAAACAGCCGAAGAGACAGAGGAAACTGATTCTTATGGATGAGTCTTCGGACTCTGAAAGGACTCCATCCACACTCCAAGAAGAACAACAAGAAGAAGAAGAACAAATTGTAAACCAACCTCCTCCATCTCCATTAAGAACATCCAAACCACCTACACCACCGCAAACAACTATCCCTCCATCACCACCAAAATCAACCAGACCTGACACACCTCCACATACAATTCCTCCTCCACCTCCACCAACAACTGCTCCTCCAACTTCCGAAATACCTGTCTCTGGTATCGATTTCTCATTACCAGAGTTTGACTTACCCATATCACCATCAAGACAAAACCCCACTTCGGCAGCACTCTTCGAAGCCTTTCACATGGCTCCCTTGAATGTTGAAGGAGCATCAGAAGAAGACCTACCGGATGAAGGCTTTATACTAATGAAACAGTACAAAGTCCTCAACTCCAAGCTTGACACTCTCATTCAAGCTCAAACAGGATTTGACCCCACAAAACCAACCATTGGTGACATCACCGAAGAGATAGAATCTTTGGAGTTCACTCTATCCAAAGAAATAAAAGAGTATGTGGAGTGTCTTGAGAAGAAGCTCTTGAATGAACAAAATAAGATCCAATCTTCCTTCGAAAAGAAGTTGGAATCCGCTGTCACCTCCATCAACAAGAAGGTTGATGCTCTCACTGAGAAGACCGATAAAACAAACTCCGAAGTCATGAAAGCCTTGCAAGGACTTCGGAGTGAAATCCAGTAAAGTACCAAGCTTGAAAAACAGCTTGATGAGGCCAGAGCAAAAATTGAAGAGCTCACTGCCGCCCAAACCACTTCGGATGTCACTAGATTTACAGAGGAACTGCAACGAACGAATGCAGCTCTCACACAAGATTTGATTACAAAGTTGAGAGTTGCACTTCAACCTCTGATAAATTTTTCTGACAGGTTGTCTAGGCCACAAGGCAGGCCTAGACAGATCCCTGCAGCCACAGCAGGTCCTTCAACCTCAACCATTACAACCATTGGCATGGGTGCTAGTGGATCGGCTGGAGCTGGAAGCTCAACAGACCGATCACTAGAAAACATAATTGCCCCACACATGGAAGAAACATACAAGGCCAGACGAGCAGATTACAATTTGATGATCAAGATAAATGAATTTGCTCGAGATAATGGTGAATGGACCGTTGAGGCAATCAAGATATTTGGATTTCAAAATCCAAATGTACTTAACAGACTTCCTCTTCGAAGTTTTGCAATTGTTGACTCCGAAGACATCCAGCTTGACATTCCATTCAATCCGAAGACTTTCGCTTTCCTTCAATTCATCTCTTCGGTACCTGAGGATCAGAAAGCAAGTTTTTGGACCAACAAAATAGACTTTCATGCCAAATACATTCAACGGCATAGCTATGTTTGGAGTCTGAACAAGATAAAGAAAATCATTTCAATTAAAGAAGCTGAAGTCTATTTGGGCTTCAGAAATTATGAATTTCTTGTTCTTAGGGGGGAAAACGAAGTCGAATCCAGATTCTCAATTGCAGACTTCCCAATCATGAATCCTATGGACTTCATCCAGATTCTTGATCTTCTACGAAGCGGGGATGCTGCTCATGCTGAAATGTCTGCCTTTGCTATCAAAAATCACATACTGGGCTTCCTCAACAATTATCTTCTCCGGTTTGCAAAACATGACCTGGAGCTATGTTCCTACTACAGACAACCTTTGAACACTCCTCCTGTTGTAGTTCGGAACATAGCAAGATTCAAGAATGGAGAAATCTTAGACGAACCATATGGCGTAGTTTTCAAAGGACTTCGAAATGAAACCGAAGTCACAATTAAGTTCTTTGAAATAGACTACATTGGCCTCCATCCCTCCTCCTTCATCACAGGGATGATTTCTCATGTGAATGCCTGCCATGCAAATTCCACTGAGAAAAAGAAGAAGTTCATAGATCATATGAACTGGTATCTTGCAGTAAGAAAGACTCTGAAGCAGGCATACAAGAGAAATTTTCGATTATAGGCTTCGGATGCACTTCACACAAAGGGGGAGATTGTTGAGATCATTTGTGATGAAGTGCTGATATATCCGAAGTCCTACCCATAAGAGACCCCGAAGTGAATAAACAAGAGGAGACACCGAAGTCTAAAGACTCCGAAGTGCTATGCATAAAAGATCCGAAGACTTCACAGCCTGTCCTCTTGTCTTTTGTGTGCACGCGTATAGTACAATACATGTTGCATGAATCTTCTATCCTATTGGCTAGTACACTGATAGGATATTCTCTGTAAAAAGTGTACTATTGGTATCACTGATTCAGTATAAATATCAGTGATACCATACCGTGTCAAATGAGAGATTACAAGATTAGTTTACGAGAATTGTATATCTCCAAGATAGAAAACCCAACTGTAAAACCAAAGTTCTAATCGAATCATTCGGCACATGTTATTCATATCTTATTGTTTAATTAAGCTCTGTTGCATTATCATTGTGTGATTGATTGTGTAATTGATTCCATATCTATATTAGTTCATCTATTCTCATATTTCAACTCCCAACAATGTTGTTGCTTCACACCACCCTTCTTCACTACTACCATCGAGCATCCTACTGATTTTAGATCTGAGGTATAAACGCTTCTATTTGCTCATGTTTTTTTATTTTCTTATGTTTTAGTTGATTGAGGTCTGTAAAGGAACTAAGGTAAAAGTCTTGACATTTTGATGCCCTTATTCCTATCGTAGTCTAGACTCTAGATTGCCCTTCATCAGTTTTATATTCTGAGGTATTTTAAACATATTTAGAAATTCATTTAGTTTTTTTCCCTTTAATCGCTCCTTAAATTGCCCCCTCCTGTAGAAACTGTATTTGTTGACTTGGGATATAGTTTTAAGGAAACATTCGACTTATTATCAAATATGTCAAGCATCTCAGCAAATTAAAATAATATTGAATATACTCTTACTTATTAAGGGGGTATGATTTCAGTTTTGTGGTTTTTGCTTCGAATTGATGAAGATAGAGGAGGAATTTGATCATTATGTCCTCCTTTATTATGACAATTATTGTTTCACAAACCCTTAGGGTTTTTTGGTGAGCTTGCTATCCGAGAAGATGTTTAAGAAGGTACAAAAAATATTCAATCTATGTACATTTATTTATATTTCATATGTTTGTGATTACATTGGGATTGATATATGTTAATGTGTATTTTGTTACTTCGCGTATATGAACTTGGCATATTGAATTTCACACTGGTTTTGTTTTGATTTTAGCACATTTTGATGACTCTGTCGCTTAATGATGCAGAAAAACATGGACATTTTGATTATGAGGTTGAACCATTACTTTTCCAATTAAAAATGGATCGATAATAGAATTTATTAAATGTAACTATAAGTATCGAAACTATACCTTTTGCTTGGTGATATGAAGTTGAAGGTAAGGTCATTATGTCTTCATAACTAAATCATGTATCTATTTACTTACAAAACGAAGCAACAAAAACGTACATACCTTTTTAGTTCCATAGTTTGGAGTTTTGATAATTTAAGCCAAAACATAAATGGGAATCTTTTTAGATGTCATTATCTTGATTCTTGAGCAGTCATTATTTTGATATTTTGCACTAAGTAAGATTGGTTGACTATTTTGAGTTTCATGCTACTCTTGACTTTTGGTTTCAGTTTCACGGATACGTTTTCTTGATTTGACGATAAGAGAACATGTAGCACCATTGCTTAGTGTCTTCCAAACTACAAGTTGGCTATCCTAGCTTGTACCCGTCTTAAAGAGATTTGTGGTATGTCATTTTTGCCCTTTTAATAATTTTATGTCACCCAGGGACTTCAAAATTTCTTACAAAATCAAAGTGCCATTCTTGATGATGTTTTTACAGGTAACGATGAATTACATGTATGTTGTATTGGTACAATTTGAATATATGTAGCTACTCAAGAAAAATCGAGTTAAAACTACAAAATCGGTGACCCCGCCCAAGTGTTTGAAAAGAGTTCCAATTTGCAAGTCTCTTTGGCCAAAACTAAATGGGAAAAGGTATAATGTAATTAACTATTTATGGGAAAATATGGATGTAAATATTAGTTTGTCTTTTATTCATTCAAATGCTCCTATTATTTAATATGTTTGTGGTTCTGCTATTTACATTCATTTCCAACAAACAAGACACGGATAATGGCATGAATGTATTTTCCTATATCAGGAGTGTATTTTGGAATTTTGATGCCTGTAACACTTTGCAAAATACTTGAAAAGTTGTTTTAGTTGTAGATTATAGCATCCTACTTTCATGATTTTCTATTACAGAATTGTACTTGAATACTTTCCATATTGAAGCATTGTACTTTTTAAAATCTATCAATATAGCATTATATATATATATATATATATATATATATATATATATATATATATATATATATATATATATATATATATATATATATATATAATGGTAAAATTTCAAAGTACAATGTTATATCAAGTGAAAAGGAAACCAACATACTATGATTAAAAAATAAATCAGGAGGTGCTTGGTTTGAAGTATGATAAGGAATTTCGAATTCATATGTTTCTTTTTTTTTTGTAATTGGTCGACACGATCAGTATGATCAATCTGGAATGATGTGTCTACTTTTTATATTTATTTGTAATTGGGTTTCTCTTATCTAGATTATATAAACAAATAGATATTTTGGGTTGATCTATTGGTTTTTAATTTTTTATATTAGTATTGTCTTATCATATTATGATTTTAATTGACATAAATGTATGGAGGATTTTATTTCAAGTTATACTAGAAAACTACTTAAGAACAAAATGATTTCTAATGAACTCCTTACATGTCGTTTGTTCTATTATTGGTTTGTATGAATCTTTGATTTTATCCTTTTGTTTGGCGTTATGTCACTTTTTAATTGTATAAAGCACATCACAGTTTTAGTCAACTTAATAAAAATATATTTAGGTTATGTATCAGTTATATAATCAAGCCATATAAAATGTTTCAAATTAATTAAAAAAAGATTTTTTAATATAAAATCGATTACCCCTATTCTCTTTTCTAAACTAAAATGTATTTTTTTAACTAAGCATGTCATAAAAATCAACGTTATTTTCTTTAATTTGATACTGATTATATTTTTAATTAATGTTTTGAACGTGATTTGCACAACATTTAGAAAACATGCCCGCTGAAATTAGATTCCATTGGTTTTTTGTATCATGGAATCTTTTCGAATGTTTGATACGAATTAGAGTTTAGTTTGAGAGAGTTCAAGAGATCGATAAAAAGTAGAAATTTGATTTCGTTAGACCTTTGTTTATGTATACGATTTAATGCCACATAACTACAAAATTTAGTGCTTGAGTTTTTATTTCTAGATGTTAATATAATACGGAATCATAAAACTTCATGTCATTGTGGGCGGATTGTGATATGGATTGTGCAAAGGAGACAGTGGAGTTGTTGGTATTTCTACACAATGTGGAGGTTGTTTTTACGGCGGATCACGTCTCATTTTGTAGGTTTTCGAGAACTTTGTTGGATATTAAAAGAGTTGTCTCACAAAAAAATGACGACAATGCATATTTCAATTTACAATTTTTTTTTCTGATTTCTCAGTTTCTATTTATACACATAGATTTTAATTATGTTATTTATTTTTCATATTTTAACTTGTCATCCCGTATAGTATATGGTAATTTGTATTTTAAGTTTGTTAATAAATAAAATATTAGTGGAATTTTTTATTCATTTATAATACTAAGATTTTCAACGTTTTAGAATTCCATGGTTTCATGTTAATGTTCATTATAACATTTTACTTTTATTTTTTATTTCAGTTATAGTATTCAAGTTTTATTTTCATGTCGATTTTAGCATTTTACTTTTATATCTCAACTCGTGTAGCACACGGGTTATTAACCTAGTATATATATATATATATATATATATATATATATATATATATATATATATATATATATATATATATATATATATATATATATATATAATGAGACCATCAAAATCAATATGGTTAAGAGTAAATAACTTTTCTTTCATCATATTCATTTGAATGCTTCGTAACTTTTCAACTTACAACTAATTAATTACTACCACTCAAGAGTTTTTATAACTTTTGTCTAAAAGCATATTAATTTTAATAGTTAAGTGTATTAAATGTTGACTTTAATGATAAATTTTTCAAATTTCAACTTATTAATCACTACGGCTCAAGAGTTTTTATTAACTAATGCTACTTAATTGCTATTTATTACACACAATTGTTGATAGAGGCATATATAGATAAGATATATAGACATTTTATAATTGTTGCTACTCTAAAATGGGTTTCCAAGCTAGAATATAGAGGGAGTATACCTTAGATTGGTGGGAAATCCTCAAAGCTTTGACAAATCTTTAATCTCTACCTAAAATCTCTACAAAACCCTAAGAAAATCACCACTCTATTTTCCTCTCTCTCAAAAACGTCCCAATGGCTGAAATAGGGAGAACTCCCTAATTTATACATGTTATCTTTCATGAATTGGCACAAATGGTCCATAGGGTTGGCTCCTTCTTTTGAACTTTTGCCGTAAATAATTAGATTCATCTTCATCTAGGTCATTGCTAGGTTAACCCTAACCACTAGTTTAGTTATTTGGCAAAAATGGCCATTCTTACTAAAACTCCTACAATTAGGTCTTTTTATTTATTAAAGAAAATGTTTAACATACTCTAAGTTTCTACTTCAATCCCATCAATATAATTTATGAATCTTCTAAGTCTTTGACAAGTCAAAGCTAGATCAGTTAAGTTTGATAGAACTAACAATTTTAGTCCTTACTTCTTAATTTCTCATTTTGGGTCAAAATGAGTTTTAAATCTTCAAGTCATTAATTAAAACTTTATTTTGGCTCTTAAACTAAAGTTCTAGTCATGATATAAAATTTTAAATTTATTTTTATTTATTTACTTTTATCTAATTATTTCTCAAAATAAAGTTTTATTTTTTTTATCGATTTAAGCCCAAAACTGTAGGCCAAAATACAAATGTTAAAATTATCCACCCCTTAAAAAAGTGTTCGACAAACTTATAAGCATTTCTTGTAAATGATTTTCACAAGTCTTTGATAAGTCAGTTTTCATAAGTCAAACGTCCTTACTTTTTGAAAGTGCTTGTAATTTATACATAGGAAAAAGACTATACTACACTCTCATTAACTTAACCATTTACTTTTCGAAAGTGTTTATGTTCTTTTTTTTATCATTTTACATATATAAGCTAATACAAACATTTTTTAAAAATTGTTTATCAACTTATATTTTTTGTCATCACATAAACTAATCCAAAAACTTTTTTAAAAACATATTTTTTATTAGGCTTGGGATTTCCCGGGGGAGGAGGGGGGGAGTGGTAATAGGTTTACCCACCTCCACCTCACACTTTTTCACCACCACCTCACATTACTACCAACCTTGTCAAGGAGGGGGAGTGGCAAGGGGCAAGAGGCCGAGAGGAGGAGGAGGAGAGAGAGAGAGAGAGAGAGAGAGCGCCATGGATCGTCGTGTTGGGTGGTCTCTCAGCATGCCGAAAATGAGGGCTGGTGTTTGTCGAGCTCCACCTTACTTGTCGAGCTTCTATGTCGAACCCACTCCTATTAATCTTGCCGTATAAACTAATAAACACTTTTATAAAAAAAAAATTTATCTGATTAAATAAACAATCCAAAGCATCCCTTGTAAATGTGCACATGGTTACCAACCATCTTGCCAAGGAAAAGGGTTATAAAAGAGAAACAAATCATATATTAGTGTCCTCATTTCCTAACCCTAAATATACACTTTATACCCTTTTCAACATCAATATCCATTTACACGCGTCCCTCCTTCGAACTGACTGCCGGTGCAATAAGACCTGCCCCCCAACGGCCGCTGTTGAACTTCAATCTCATGATGGACCCAAAGTTCGCCGGCAACCCAATTCCCAGTTCCCCATATTACGGTGGTACCCGGACGGATATTGATCAGATGCCGGAAACACCCAATCGTGGGAACCACCACCGCCGGGCCCAGTCGGAGACATTCTTCCGGTTCTCAGACGAAGACATCCTCCTGGACGACGTTGTTGCTGACTTCAACTTCGCCAATATAGACCTCCCCTCGCTGTCCTGCGACGCTCCTGCGCCTACCACCACGGAAGATTCTTCATCTAAGTCGGAGAGAGAGTACAACGACGTCAACGCTAGTAAATTGACGGCGAGGAAGCCTTTGGGGTACAGTTCCCATCTCAGGAGTCTCTCTGTGGGGTCTGATTTCTTTGATGGGCTTGGATTGAGCTCTGCGGCCGAGCCGGAGAAGCTCGGCGTTGGTGGTGGTGCGTATCGTCATAGGCACAGTAATTCGATGGACGGGTCTGCTGCGACTTCGTTTGAAGGGGATTCCGTGTTGATGATGCTTGATAATTCGAAGAAGGCACTTGCACCTGATAAATTAGCTGAACTTTCTTTAATTGACCCCAAGAGAGCTAAAAGGTTGGTCCATTGTCTTATTTCATGCTTGAATTTGTGCAACGTTTTGTTGTGTTGAATTCTATGTGCTCGATTAAATGCTTTAAAGGGTGTCTGGATGTGGGTTTTGAAAATCATTACGATCATTCGACATAACAAAACTAGGAAATAGGGTTTTGGCCTTTTGGGGATTAATTCCATTAAGTTTTGAAATACATAATCTTGTATGTCATGTTTTGTAGGATTCTTGCAAACAGACAATCTGCTGCTCGCTCAAAGGAGCGGAAAACAAGATATACCAGCGAATTGGAAAGGAAAGTGCAGACCCTCCAAACAGAAGCAACAACCCTCTCTGCACAAGTCACAAAGCTGCAGGTACATGTTTAGAATTGATCATAAATTGTTTCCAATAATCTTTTAATTCGATACATCAACATAGTTTAAGATAATGCAATTCATTTATATATGTGGTGCCGTTCTAATATATATATATATATATATATATATATATATATATATATATATATATATATATATATATATATATATATATATATGTGGTCATGACGATATATTATTAGTGTAAAACCAACATATTTGGTCAAAATTTGAGATTGTATTGATCATGTATCATGGGTCATAGAAGAATCCAGTTGATGTCACAACTATTTGGATGCAAGCAAGATGACATCCCAAACTACATTGACCATGAACACAAATATTTGATCATGAAAATCTTCAACTGAAATGGAAATCTTGTAAAAAGAAAACCACGAGGAGGGCATGCACGTCTTCCCACCTTTTTGGATGGGACAAAAAGTTTACAGTTTTTGTCTGATTGACATCGGTCCTAGTTCTAGTCTAATGCATGTCAAACACAATACAATCTGTTTGACCTATCCAATAGTAGAAATGCTATCTTTTCATATATTTGGTAAAGTGATAAGGACAACTAATGAGACAACATAATTATATTTTCATTAACATACAAGAATATATTGATTTATACATCTAGAACGCTTTAGAGATTAAATTGACAATGACCGATCATGTGATACAGCGGGATACAAGTGGCTTAACATCTGAAAACAAGGAGCTCAAACTCCGGTTAGAAGCAATGGAACAACATGCCCACCTTAGAGACGGTAATTCTTTAATTTTTTTTTATATCTTTTCATTGACATCAGTGTCAGTCCCAGTCCAATGTATGTCACACACAGTACAACCTGTTCTGTCCTCTGTTAATTTGGAAAATCCGTTGGCTTTTGCAGCTTTGAACGAAGCACTGAGAGAGGAAGTTCATCGTCTTAAACTTGAGGCAGGTCAACTGCCTCTTCATAATGGGATGAATTATAACGCATCATTGCCGCCTCAATACGCATCACACCGCCAACCACTTCACTTTGCTAACCCCAACATGCAGCAGCCACAAGCACAAAAGACTCAAATGCCCAATTCAAATACCAATGGCCGGCTAAAACCTAGCTTCATGGACTTCAATTAAAAGGTTATGGTAATGGTAATATCATCTTGTAGATATATATTGAATGTGGGTATGTATACACGTATTTGGTATCAGTGGAGATTGTTAGTGAAGAGTATTTGTCCTAATATTGGTTTTTATAGCAACGGTGATTGTGAAGGTTGGGGAGGTTAGTCTGTGTACATAGCTTCTCTATTTCATTCTTCTAAAAGTGATTGTGTGTTTATGGCTATGTTCTTGTTATAGAGTAGAGATTACTTTATAGGGATTTTATAGATTCGTAATGTTAATTTTGTGATGTAAGACTTTTGTAACTACACTCTTGTGAATCATAGTATATTATGTTCAATAAATGTTTGCTAACTTCAGTTTGTTTACATGATCAATATCAACATATTTATTATGTAGATGGAACGATTAATGAATACTTAAGCCTGTCTCTTAGCATGACAGAATGGGATGGTCTTGTAGTGTGTTTGGCATAAGACCGATGTAATGACACAAATATTGCAATTTTTTTGTCATGCCTAAAAAGATGGAACAAAGTGGGATTGGGACTCATTCTCGATCCTATCTTCCGGCAAATTGACATGACATCACTCGTAAAGTTTAAAGTTCAAACTTGAAACATCACTTGTATTTTCACCAAGGTGGTCTACTTGACAGTAACATGTGCCATTGGTATATCTTATTTTGGAATTGGAAAATTAGATATTATACGATGTTGATCGAAACGAACACGCATACAATATATCCGATAGTATATATTCTATGAAACTGGAAAAGATACTGCCTGTTGGATATATACAGGCTATGGAGCATACATTCTCAGCAACTATGTGGGTAAAGAACGATTTGTACAATACAATGGGTGATCAATAGATCAAGAATTGTCTGCCATCATATATCGAGAAAGATGTATCATAGAGTATTAGCAATGATACACTTGCAAATTGTTTTTAAAATATGAAAACCTGCCATGAAGAATTGTAAGACATTGGTCGATATTTTTTAATATTACGTTTGCAATTTAGTATTTTGCCATACATGGTATTGTTTAAGGGTGAGCATCGGGAGTGGGTACCCGTTTTGGAACCGCAACTGTTCCGGAACTGCCGTTTCTGGAACCGGAACCGATATAATTGCTTCCAATTTTGGTTCCCAAAGTTTGGAACCCATTAGAATCAGTTATGGTTTTCAATTTGTTGAAAGTGGGATGACACAGGTCCGGACCCGGACTGAGAACCACACCAAGTACCCCGATTCCAGTTCCGGTTTGGTTATACAATGAAATGTGCTATTAAGGGATGTGTTCGGTTCCGGACCCGGACCGAGATCCGAAGAACCGAGAACAGATTTAGTGAGAAATGGAGAATCGAGAACCGAACCGAATACAAGGTTCCGGTTCCGGTTCCGTTTCCGGATCCTGTCCGGTTCTTCGGGTCAAATGCTCATCTCTAGTTGAAACCATTGCTTGTTGGAGACCCACTGGAATTGATTTCAATACCATTACATACAAAGTTTCATCTATAATCACCTGAACTTTGATGATTCTGTTATGGAGTTCAATTCCTTTTAGAGTAAATTACAATTTTGGTCCCTGTGGTTGTCCCAAAATTGCACTTTTGGTCATTCTTTTGGTTTTTCACACTCATGGTCCCTGTGGTAGCCAAAATCTTGCACTTTTGGTCCCTTGGCCAGGTGAAAAGACCAATATACCCTTTTTAATTTATTTTTCTTTTTTCTTTTGAGATATTATTATTTTGGTAATTAAAAAAAAAATTCAACCCCCACCCCCAACCCTACCCCACTACGTCTCTGTCTCTATCTCTCTCGGTCCCTTCTCCGGCTAGAATGTCTGCCACACTCACCTCGCCGGCCGCCGCTTTGTCATCTTCTCCGGCACGACTGCAAAAGATCGGCTGTAAAAAACCTTGTGGTCACCGGACTCACTTCCCTTTCCCATCTGTTTTCATCCGAATCGTTCACTTCCATTTCCCGATTAACACTAAAATTGGCATCTGATTTGGCTTTGATGTTCGATTGGCTCCAAAAGGATACGAAGTCAACCAACACATCCCAATTGTGGTGATCGTCTGTGATTTACAAACAGATCCAATTTATCGGAGACTCAGACTGGTTTTTTTTGCTCGCAAAGATGTATTGACATGTAACTTTCGAAATCTGTTGTGCTTTCTGTTTTCTTGGGTATTTCCTCAGATGCTGAAATTGATCCTTTTGATCTTTGCTTTTAATTCATTGACAAGATGGAAATGAAGTGTTATTCAGGATCAAACGAAGTTCCCGATCTCTTCATCAACGGCGGAGATCAATGGTCGTTCCAACTGCCCACTGAATTCAAAAGAAAAATCTGCATCTTCTTCCTCATAATCCTCGTTTTTCTGTTCATGACTTTCGTCACAACTTTGGAAAGGAATCGTGGACTGGAAATCACCGGCAGCGTCTGGGTTCATCGGAGAAACCTCTCATCCGCTGGCCACTCCTCTTCTCGTCACCGGTTGTAGCTTCACGACCCTCCGACGTCCCACAAACGACTCCTGTTCTCTCTCTGCTGTTTGCCGGCCACTCCTCTTCTCTCTCTCTCTCTCTCGAAAATCCGACCCACCAAAAGCTGGAAGCCCGTTTTGGAGTTCAGGTTATTTGAAAGATAATTGTATCGACACTGATTTACATGTGACGAAAATATCTCTACAACCGTTAAAGCTCGTGTGCTTCCCTCCAACAATGGCGATATTGCTTTCTTGGGTTTGTAATAAAAGCTTTGCCCTCTCAATTGAAGCTACAACTGTGTGCGCCATTTCTGAACGACGTCGATTAGAATGAGATTACATTATTTGGTCAATTATACTCACATTTGAGGGAAGCAAGTCGAAATCTCCATTAAACGACGACGACCTTTGAGCAGAACAGACTCCAGACGAGAGAGAGAGAGAGACCGGGTAGGGGTGGGGGTGGGGGTTTTGGGGTATTTTTTTTTTAATTATCAAAATAATAATATCTCAAAAGAAAAAAGAAAAATAAATTAAAAAGGGTATATTGATCTTTTCACCTGGCCAATGGACCAAAAGTGTAAGATTTTGGTCACGACAGGGACCATGAACGTGAAAAACCAAAAGAATGACCAAAAGTGCAATTTTGGGACAACCACAGGGAGCAAAATTGTAATTTACTCTTCCTTTTGATCTACTTAAAGTTAATAAAATTAAAATTCCATAAATATTAATTTATTTGTTTAAATCTTTAATGACTTGTTGGTTTGTGATGTTTGGCTTGTGAATAATCTATATCAATCACGATGCAACTGTTAGTTAAATAGTTAAAGCATCAAAAAATTTAATCCCCTAAATTCACACTTATATAGTTAATGAGCTATCCAGATCATTTATGAAATTTAGCTTCTCCCGTGTCACTAAGAAATCATCGAAGATAAATAATTAAATAATTTATTGAAATTGGTTTTAGTCTTAATTTTAGTCTGTTAAAGGTATTTATATTGTTTGAAGCGTTATTGAGTGAAATTGAAAAAACTTTATCTTCTAATTTATATTCCACCGGTGGCTAATACCTTCTCGACACTATCGAACCTGAAATCCACTCTCAATCGCTCTTTTTAGTTGGCGGGCAAGGTTTGCCCAATTTCTTAGCCGATACTGGGACGTCTTTGCTTGGTCATATAACGATATGCCAGGCTTAGATCCAGTCCTAGTAGAGCATAACTTTAATATAGGTCTAAAAAGAAAGTCTCCAAGCTCCATCCCGACATCTAAATAAAGTATGAAAAAAATTATAAAAATAAGCGAGAACTTCTTTTTCATTTTGGCAAAAAAAAAAGAAAGCTAAATATAGGATTTTTTTTTTTGTGGGGGGGGGGGGGGGGGGGGGACAGGGACAACTGCCAGCAATTGAAAGAAAGTTTCGAACAGACAAAATGAGGATGTCGATTGTCCCGAAGCCCTCTCATGCGAATTAAATAAACTTAGTCAATGTTTTGTCCGATTTTACTGAAGGCAAAAAGAGCCTGAAATTGTCCGGCACCTTCGCGCGCATATGTACATTCCGTCGTTAAAGTGCTCCTACCTTTCCTTTTCAAGGAGAAGCGGTTGAGAGCAATCGAGAAGAGCTACTCGACTCAAAGACGAGAGGAAGCGAGTGAAAAGGAAGGATAGGGGGAGGAAGATGACTATCTAAAGCCGATAGTCCAGTAAGTCCTTGTAAGGCGAGTGGAAGGAAGTGACTCGACCGATAGGTTGAGGAAGTCGGGCAGGTCTGGAGGTAGTGCCTCCTAAGAGAGATGATAACTGCACCATTCAAGATCAATGCTTGCATCCGGAGATAGATGGGCGAAAGATGGACGAAAGCCAAAGTGGAACTATGGCTGTACTAAACTTTGAACTGGACTAAACGAAGACAAAGTGAAGTCGAAGAACAAAGTTGAGTCTAAACAATTTAAGAATTCTTGTTTTGACTTTCTAAACAATGGTTAGGCGGAAAGGGTACCCTTAGACCATAAGCCAGTGAAAAAGAAAACCTAGCTAGCCTATAAGCTTCCCACTCCGATCATTGCTTGACTCGCCATAACCCTTACACCACACTGCCCCTCGTCTTCAAGCTACGGCTACCTGCATGAAAGCCAACCGCTACAATCCTGCTGCAATAAGAACTCGTTATTTTAGCTTGGAAGGACAATAGACTGCCATATCCCATATCTTTTTATTGGATGAGATTAGGGGTCTCACATAACGTCTTGTAAAATTGCACCGATATGAAGATAACTAGCTAATTTAAAACTAATGGTCAATTTCATCGTTAACCAAGTTTCGGGATGGAACCAATGTGGGGAAACGGCTAGTACGAATTGACATTTGCGTGAGTGGGGGGGGGAGGTCCAAACGTCATAAGTAAGCGATATTGAACTATTGTAGTTTGCAAATCATACAATTATTTCAGATTTCGTTTTGTTCTAAACTTTAATTGCATCACATCCTAAGAGTATACGACTTACAGCGCTATATCGGGGTTGAAGGTTCGTTTTGATGATTTCCGTAAGTCGAGGGTTGTCGAAGTAGTCGAATGGAAGTGCTTCTTGGATGACAAACTTGGCAAATGCTTCTTGTACTGCATTGTTGTCGTAAATAAATAAACCGTCGTCGGATCCGATATTAGTTTGCGTCGGATCGGTAATGTTTTGTTGGACCGCTTTGCACGAACTTTCTTTGTGACTATTCAATGTTGAGTTCCTCCCGGCCGCATAAAATCTCCCACATCGTTTGCACTGAGCTTTCCTCACAAGACCTTTCATAATACAATAATCGAAATTTGACCAAATTTCCTGGTTTCGTGTTGTTGGTTTGATTTCCAATATATCGTCGTTGGTATAGTTTTGGTAACGCCGAAACTACCAGCGGAAGCTTGTAATGAAGACATTTTGAAATTTCAAGAAAATAGATCGAGAATGCGAAAAATGTCAAGAATAATAAGCGTTTTTTGCGGGGTTATGAAACCAAATGAATTACTACCTATTTATACTAACCATAGAGGGGTAAAATGGCAAATTTTGGGGTTTAAACGGCTAGAAAAAGATCAAAAAATCTGATTTTTTTCATATATTCCCGTTTTTTAACGGTAACATAAAAAAGCCGGGTTATTTCCGGTTAAAAAACCGGCCCCAAAAAACCAGTCCATATATATTCTTCAACTGATGCTTAACCGACGGTTCAATTTAACCGAAACCGGTTATACAAAAAACTTGATTTTGTTTTCTTTTCTTCCGGTTTTTTATAAAAACCAGTTCTAGATGTGCAGCTCTATCCACCGCCCGTAGTCGTCATATGTTATACTTGGTCGCCATTGATAATCATCTTCAACACTAATTTCCACCTTCGATGATAATCATACACATCATTTTCAATCATCCACCGTAATTATTTGATATGGAAATCGGTGTTGATGATTGTGTTTCCATTTTCCAACAATATGATTGTGTAAGAAGTTCCATAGAAGATTAAAAAAAGTATTACAACAAATAAAGTAGTAGATGTATTTCGTTTATTCCAGAATTCATTTTATTTATAATGATTTTGAATTACAAAAAATGTTTATAAAAATGTATAAAAATGTTAAAAAATAATCTAGGAAAAAAAATGATATTTTGAAAATTATAATATATATATATATATATATATATATATATATATATATATATATATATATATATATATATATATATATATATATATATATATATATATATATATATATATATATATATATATATATATATATATATATATATATATATATATATATATATATATATATATATATATATATATATATATATATATATATATATATATATATGATATTTAGATATTAGATTAAGCAAAATATGATATTTTAAAAGTTTATTAAAAATATATATATTTTTTTTTGAACGGCAAATATAATCCTATGCCTTTAACGAGGCTTGAACCCTCAACCTCAAAGAAGGAGGGCAACACCGGTACCACTGGGCTACAAACCCTTTGGTATATATATATATATATATATATATATATATATATATATATATATATATATATATATATATATATATATATATATATATATATATATATATATATATATAGGGCTAGGATCAAATATATCCATACAAGTATTGTGTAACCTTGAAACTCAATCTGGACCACTCATTTAAAACACATTCTGTTAAGAATGTACAAAATTTAGTTCATTCTGTTAAGAATTGTAAGAACTCATTCTGTCAAAAACTTATTCTGTTAAGAATGTGTTTTTTCATTGTTATGAGAATGAAATCCGATGGCCAGGATTTGGTTACAGGGTAACACAATAATTGTCATTAATGAACATACGATTACAGGTTTGATTTTGACTTTGGAAATAAAATATAGCGTATGTTCATTAATGAACATATGTTCATTAATGAACATACGATTACAGATTTGATTTTGACTTTGGAAATAAAATATGTACCATTCAAATATTTGTTTTGCTACACCTGTTCATGAATGCACATTATGTTTGATCTTAAACCCACTTTACAGATTAGCAATTGGAACCATCTTGTGACATCAATCAATTGTGAGATCACGGTTCGCTAATTCCAACTCAGTTCGTCAACACCTACTTCAACCTTGGAATGTGAAATAGCGATCTACTAAAATTGGCGATTTCAATAATTTATAGGTTAATTGTGAGTTCAATTAGTTCGCAAAGTATTTCCATATCGTATTCTTAGAGCACTTCTTCGACAGGAGAAAGAAGCGAGATTTAGCGATTGTGGTTTTGGGGTTTTTGGGATTTATATTCATTGATGAACATGGTTCTGCAGTTAGGTGATTTAATTTGATTCTGCATTGAACCCATCTCTCTCTCTCTCTCTCTATATATATATATATATATATATATATATATATATATATATATATATATATATATATATATATATATATATATATATATATATATATATATATATATATAAATATGAAGTTAGACAGATACAATCAAACTACGATGATTATTTAATACATATATTAAATTTTCTTTCTACTCTCTTAAAGTTGTGACCTCTTGAGTTTTATGTGAAGAGCAAGTGAAAGTACTATATGTCTTTGTTTGTCAAACAAAATTTACTATGTGTGTAAACGTAATTACTAATCCTACTTTGTTTAATTATAAATATCTTATTATAGTTTACAACGGTTATTAACTTATTACTAGTGGGTGACCCGTGCTTTGCACGGAGCGATGGGAGAAAGAGCTCTTTTGTTTTGTAAACCGGTTGTTTCGCTCTTTGTCCAGATTTGTTTCCTCTCTTCTTCCTTCAAATCCAAGGTGTTTCTAAGAAAACATTCATTACACATTATATTAATTACAAAAATGAACATAGAATGACAGATTCTACTTAGCCTAACATTATATAATAAAGTTCCAAAAAAAGGTGAAGAATTAAGTTCCAAAAGGTTTCCGAAACGAAATTCCAATTTTTGACATAAAAGCTAAAAAAAGTGTCCCAAGAATCGTGGGTTTTGAGGTTTTTAAAGTTTCTAAATCATGAGTGGTATAAATATGCATGTTCCAAATATGCCCTTTAGGTTTATTGGATAAAATAATGCAAAAGTGAAACTACCTTCTTTTCATCTAAGTTGCGGTCAAGATCTTTCAATCTTGATTTTAAGCGAATTATATGGTTTGAAGCAACTTCATTGCTGAAAGGAGTTTTTGAAAGAGACCCCAAATTGTGTTGCCTGTAAAGCCCTTGAATTGTTGAGTCTCTCTCTTTCTTCAAGGATGTTATATAATTCTAAGGCGAAAAAAGAAGTACCAATTAGTAACAATGGTCAAAATTGGAGGTTGGATATGTTTATAAAATCAGTATCAAATGTAGGATAAGAAGATACATCAAATTCAGCCTCAAGGTTGCCGACTTTCCCAATGTAGTCCTCGATTTGGTGCTGAGATAGAGAGCTTTTTGTCTCTATGTCCGTAATATCCCTTTAGACTTGTTAATTTTATCTTGAAGTTCTGCTATCCTTTTATTGAACTCGTCATTCCACTCCCTTAAATCTTCATCAGGATCTATTAAATATTAAAAAATGATGAGAAAAACCAAATAGAAAATATAGCTCACAAAAGAGCAAATTATAAGACAAATCCCAATTTTTGAACCAGTTTACTCCAGCCGAAGACCATTTATTGCACGAAAATGGTTTCAAGGAATAGTATAACACCAGAGTTGGTGAAATACAATTCCTTTACACTATATTTCGGTTTAAACTAAACATTTGGCACAAAACACAATAAGAAAAATACAAAAATACCCACGGTCGAATTCAAATAGCATACGCTTGGATGGGGCTGAATGTAAATCTGCTTATAAGCTAGTAAATCAATGTCCATTACATTGCCATCTTTGGATCCTTTATCTGAGATGCCTGTAAACACCAAACATTGCAAATTTGAAATGAAGTAATAGCAATGGGTTTTCGGTAAATCTAAAAGAAATAAATAAATCATTTACTTAAAATCTCAATATTTGTGACTTTGTGTGATATTTTTGTGTATATCCCTAACATAAGAAAGATGAGATTATAGTTTAGGAATAAACCATAAAAAGGGAATACCATACATGGGGAATACTTGTACTTTCTTACAACTTACAAAAGAACCTACTTTCATTATCCATTATCCAAGTGCAGTTCTAACAGATTTAAGAAATTGACTATCCTTTCAAATTGTAAAAGGGGAAAATAGCAGAAGCAATTAAAAAAAACATACCTGGTAATCGTGGATTCCAAAATCCAAGGCATTTTTACAAACACCTTGTAGGCACACGAACAGAACTCCATACCTACGACTTCAATTCAAATGTGAAAACCATTTGACTTCCTTATCGTGGATTTATGCCACTACTTGCATCTGAAATCTTCAAACAAATCAAAAGTTGAAATGAAATCTTCAAACAGCTCGAAAATTTAAATGAAAAAGGAATAAGGAAAACAAAATAGTTAGATATGGATACAATTCATAATCAGAACTTAACCAAAACTGATGTACAAATCGAAAAAGGCAAAGACTAAAGTATCTAGGACCATCTTCATCCCACATCATGGTCTTTAAAGCTTGTATATTCACATGACAGATCTTATGAAACAGTGAAATACACGATTAGGATGCTAAAATATTGGGTCTGTTATCAAAGTAGAATGTTATAAATGATATAAACATCAAAGTATAATGTTGGGATTCAATGCACATCAACATGACACATAACAGTTGACGTATTTGACATAAGAACAATAACAACAAAAAGAATAAAAAGAAGAATTATAAGAAACGGCTAACGCCTACCATTTTCCAGATGTGGTTCTAATAAAAGCAACCAGGAAATGAACTCATATGCACTTCATGGCATTATACATTAATTAAACAATCACTTGAGGAAAAACAGTAAACCCGAAAAAGAGTAAAAGAGTTTGACGAAAAGTTTCTAATTCTTTTTACCTCAACACAGAACTCGTGTTCAACATTAATAAGCATTCTACCCACTCTTCCCATCTATTTTTCAGACTTACATCCACGGGGGTCCTTCACAGTCTTTTTCCTATGAAAATAATTAATGAGATCATTAACTTAATTTACGATGTTCTTTGAATCAAAATCTACAAAAAAATTATTAATTTAACGAACTTTAGAAATAACACTAATACCCGATTTAGAAGAATTTGATGTTATATCTTCCTTCGAAACTCCTTGCGACCTCCTACTTTCTTATTGATTTACCATTATGTTGCCACCAGTGATTCTTTACGATTTTGTCTTTAGATGACGCAGGTCATGAGTTTGTCGTCCGTGAAAGCAGAGCAACCTATCGATTTGTTTGTCTCAACACCTTTATCTCCTGATTATCATAAATAATCAATAATCCATTCATTATTACAAATTGCCATCTCAATCAAGTTGTGACCATCTCTAATTAAACAAATAAAGTACAAACATTTAAACTTAAAAAAGATTATACAAACCCAGACCTTTAACAGAAAAAAGTTTGTTCTGAAAAGACAACAAATTTTCACTGCTAACAAAATTGACGCTTTAAATTAACAACTCAAAACTTCACAAAAAGCTAATAATATTTCTCAATAAATTGTATCTAAAAAATAAAACTTTAATCAAGATCAAGACTTACAATTGCAATATGTCTGCCGAAGTTAAAGACTTTTGCTAATGTCACTTACCTGAAAATTTCATTGGCGCATTACACCAAACACTTGCAGTGCATAAAATTTGATCGAACTTGCAAAGAAAGTTTTTGAAGCATCCATGGTATAACAGGGTGAGACAAACGTATACGTCGCCGTTGTAAGCAATGACGGATTTTTTTGGCGAACACAAAACGCAGATAATCATCGATTACGTTGTAGAAGGGCAATCCCGTGAAGCATCAATGACGGCGACAAGGAATAGTGATGGTGAAACACTAATGGTTGACTTTGATTCTGTTCTGAACATCCCAATGATCTAAGATACAATAACGAATGGCAACGTCAAAAAAGCTTGAATTGCGGTGAACGAATTTCAACATCAAAATAAAGAGTCAAACCTCTGTTTTGCAGAAGAAGACAACGGTCTGGATTTATAGTACTCTTCGCACGGCTCCAATGAAGTGATGAGGTTCGTAATACCAAACACACATAGCGACGGAATCAATCGACCGCCACCGTAGAAATTGTTGCATTCTGTCACGGCCGTCGACTTCCTTCTAGCCGACCGACTGAGATTTCTTGAGGAAAAAAACCGTGCCGGCGAGGGTTTTGTCAAAGCAGAAACCCACTGGATGTGAGGAGGGAGGAAGGTGTAGCAGTGGTGAGGAGGGAGGACGGTGTAGCAGTGGTGGCGGAGAAGGGGGAGTCGGAGACGATAAAGGTGAAGCGGTGGGAGAGCAGAGCCGCCGGCAGCATCGGTTTTCGCTGCTCCGACGTCTTCAGGGACGGATTTCGCTGGTCTGACATCTTTTCCGTTCGTCCAAATGCACAGCAACAAAGGCTGCTCCGATGACGCTCTTTGTGTGTCGGTGAAGGAGCTTCGATTAGAGAAGCAGTAATGACTGGTGGTGATGGTGCTTCGGTGCCAGTGAAGAAGGGGGTGGGAATGGGTGCTTCTGGAGACGAAGGGGTACCGGTGGTGGCGAGGAAGGAGGAATCGGAGAGGATGAAGGTGAAGCGGTGGGAGCTAACCGGGGAATACGGGAGGTGATGCAACACGTCAAAAGAGAAGTGATACGTGGGAGAAGTGACCCGAAAAAAATTCGGATCCAAAAAGACCGGATCTACAAATATCCGCGTGACACAAAAAAACCAATGACAAAAAAAAACGTACACGCAGGAGCCAAAAAATACGTGAATTAATAATATATATAAATATAAATATAAATATATAAATGTTAAATACAGTAGAGTATATGCAAAGCCGACATTGACTTTTTTGGAAAATCCAGATATATGTTATTTTATTTAATCAGTTATTTAAAATTTAAAAGTGATCACAAGAACTATTTTATTTTTTAGAGTTAGTGTTGAAGCGTCTATTCAACAAATAAATTGAGATATTAAATAATAAACTCAAATTTTAGTTCTCTGCTCAATTTACTAATAAAGTAGTAAGAGATAAGCAGGGTCGATCCTCAGGGACGCGGGTCTAATATTATACCAGATTTATCATAATAGATACATTAGATATAAAAGGGGGTTTTGATATACGAAAATTATAAAACCAATTAAATTAAACATATAAATAAACTGAAAGATAGGAAAACACAAAGAAGTAAAATTCTGATTCCAATTTCACATGTTTGATAAGGATTCTCAATCTAATACTAGAAGTTCTATTCGTTTCATCTAAGATGATTTTAAAAGCATTAACAAGCTCTAACACTTTTGGTTCACAAAGTGATTTAATCAAAACAAGCTCTTTGAATTAAACCTATTTCTCTTAACATAATCCAAACAAGCTCTTGGATTATATTAGAGAAATGCATTAGGATTTAAGTGAACAACCAATCAACGTTTAATACTTCTCACAAGCTCGGAAGCGTGAAAACGTGTTATTCAAATTACATCCAAATAATCTTCAACAAAAGATCAATCCGGGTGCTGTTACAACATCTATTCATGAAACAATTACGGATTTCACAAATAGATTAACAATCATGATACAAACATCAATTCAATTGGCCAAAATGAATCAACATAAGAATCAATTGAACATTAAACGCATAACTTGAACAACTAGATGAAAAACATAGCCAAATGATTTAGAACACCAAATCATATGTTTAACAGAATCGGAAAATGT
Source organism: Cichorium intybus (assembly GCA_023525715.1). Lineage (NCBI taxonomy): Eukaryota > Viridiplantae > Streptophyta > Magnoliopsida > Asterales > Asteraceae > Cichorium > Cichorium intybus. The sequence continues at coordinate 4,439,924 of CM042013.1, forward strand.
AGAGATCTAGCCACACATAAGTGGACTAAGATCTCTACAATACAAATGATAACAAGTAGTCTAAATACACTTACAAACAATGTTTAAACCACAAATTGATGTTTTCCAAATGTTTTGGATCAATACTCATCTTTTAAATCGTCCTCTCTTGCTCTCTAGAAGTCTCACTAACCAAAAATGACCCAAAAATCGCCTTTAAACCGTGCAAAAAACTGATGTGTAACCGCCTCTTTTTGCGCCACACGACCCCATGTAGATTTCACACGGGTCGTGTGATTTCTTCAATGGTCATTGCATGATTTTACACGGCCCGTGTGGATTTCACACGACCCCGTGCAGAACTGGGACTTCAAATGCGATTTTGTGGAAACTGCAAGGATCCACACGACCCCGTGTGAATTTCACACGACCCGTGTGGATTTAGGCAGTAGGTTTCTTCATTTTTCTTGCTTCCATTTGCTTCCAATTGTTGTCCAATGCTTCCATACCAAGCTTCCAATACTTCTTTCCATATGCTCTAAGCTCCCGCTCCATGCCATCATCCACAATTGCTCCAACACATCCAACTGGCTCCATTCTCCCAATTACCCTGAAAAGTACACCACGTCGGATTGGACTCGGCCAAAATGATGTGATAGCCAACGCGTGTAAGCCTCACAACACCAAATTGATTCAAGACTAACAACACTGAATTGATTCAAGACTGACAACCTTTATTTAAAATAACGTTGATGTAGTATATACCTTTGCTTGAAGTTCTTTGTGGGTAGCATGACAACACCGAATTGATCTTTGTTGGATGAATTTGCGTGTAATTCAAAATACACATTTTTACATTTCCGAGCTTACGAGAAATATTGAATGTAAATTGGTTTGTCTAAATGAATCTTAACTCATTTTCCTTGATATAAATTCAAGAGCTTGTTTGATTTGTACTAAAGGAAAATTGGATTACTTCAAAGAGCATATTTTGATGTAATTACTTAAAAAGACTTAAGTGTTAGAGCTTGTTAACACTTTGAAATCAATTTTAGATGAAATTGACATAATTTCTAGTTTTATAATGATTGCCTAATCAATTGTGTTGAACGGAATCGGAATCCATTTGATATATTGTATTTTAATCAATTTTATGTTTAGTTATCTAAATTTATACTTTCAAACCCCCCTGTTACTCGTATCTTAAGTAAATATCGGTATAAGAATTTGTCCATTGTCCCTGAGGATCGACCCCTGCTTATCATATACTATTCTTATAGTGGATTGAGCAGTGTGTATTTATTCTTATTTTTTTTATCTCAATTCATTTGTTGAGTTTGACGTCTCAACAAATTGACCCCTCCCCAAGCTTAAGATTTAGCATCGTCCTCGATGCTTGGAAAGGGGAAACGCGCCTAATTTTCCGGGGGTGGTGGCGGGAATTGGGGCGGAAAGGGAGACCAACTTTGGAACAGGGAATACATGTATGAATATTGTTTTTGCTGCTGTTCCCAATGTCTCGCTTGATGCTCCCAATACTGTTGTTGGGTGCCCCAGTTGTTGGTGTACTGGTTATAGAAAGTGGTGAGGCGGGTGTCGATGGAGCGGACAGTGGTGTGGATGGGATTGATAATCCGTACGAATGTCGGAAAGAGTATCCTCAATGCGGGATAACCGGCCGTCAACAGAAGACGGATCATCCTCAGCATGAGGAGAAGTTGGGATGGCGGAAGATGAGGCACCACCTCGAGGAGAACGGGACACATGAGGAGAATGTGGAGCGTCTCGGTCGGCTGAATGACGCAAATGATGTTGCAAATACCAATCAGTATTTACCGTTAATTCGTCAAGATGGAGGACATGAGCATTGTCATGCGTGACGCGGATTTCTTTCTCATATGCTTGCTTTGGAAGGGTCCATATGAAACCATGTTTAGAAGGACGGCACATTTTCATAGATTCAAAAAATGAGGTGGTAAGAAAATGGCCGCCCGTCATGATCGGTTCATTGGGGTGGAATGTGAGACCGAGTGCGGGGTGCTGAACGATGAGAGTTAATAAACCCGCACAATGAACTTGCCAGTTAGGGGCACGAGCTACATTCAAAAGCCTATGACCAACGCATTTACCAAAATGCGGTTTGACTACACTCTTCTCATCAATCATGTACGATAGGAGACGGAGCTCAAGAGAGTTAATTGTACTACGCTCCTCACGAGGGAAAACAACGGAAGCGAGGATACGATGAGCGACACGTAAGACAGGATGAATGATAGAGGAAGCCTTAACTGTGCTGGCGTTATAGCGGTCGAGACCAGTAATGTCGTTCCAAACTGAGGCGGGGGTATAGCTTTTGTCGGGCCTGACCTTATAAACATCCTCCGCATCAGTGGGATCTTGTCCCACTAAAGAACAGAGTTGGTCCGCATGAATCCGGTATAAATGGTTATTTAACCGGAAAGAAAGAATGTCGTCCTCAAAGTTGAAAGACGACAACATCTCAAGAGACGGATGAAGGTAAGACGACGCATGAAGGTCAAGAATGCCGGGCCACCCGAGATTAGAAAACAAAGTTTGAACACCCTCAAAAATAAAAAGTTCTTGCAAAGACTCGGGATGAGCAAACTTTTGAGAAATAAACAACCGGTCAAGCAAGGTATTGTAGCGATCAACCTGGCTTTGGTCAACAAATTCCACTTCCCAATGTTCGGGAAGGTTTCGGTCGGGTGATGGACTACGTTCGGGACGAGTTTGGCGTTTACCGCGGGTCGTACGTTTTTTAGCTAAAACCTTTTGACGCTTAGTAGATGATGGACCCTCTTCCATTGGACAAAGCAAGTCAATGAAAGTCAACGAATTTTTTCAAAGGAGCGGGTCAACGGGACCACAAGGAAATTTAAGTCCAAAAATTCGTTATAAACGCGGGAAAAACCGTTGGAAGGACAATTTGGAGTACAAAATGTGGTCTTTATACTCACAAACACACTAAACCCGCAATTAATTTGATAAAATCAAAGATATGAACAAGGAAGGAATTTACCGGACAATATCGCGAATTCTCGAATGGAAATCGTTCCTTGATTCAATCTCCACCTTCCCCAAGCTTATCCTACAAAGAAAAGTAAGAAATTTCAAGATTTTTGTCAAAATTTTCGAACCTAGGGTTTTGGAGAAAACCCTAACCGCCATTGTTGAGATCTTGAGCTTGAAAGGGGGAAGAAGATGAAGTAGAGTTGAGAAAATCATACCTTTGTGGAAGATTAAGCACAAAAAATCGAGTTATGTGGTGTTTATGGAAGAAAATCGCGAAGAGAAGGGTTGGAGAAGGAGAGAGTTTGCGTAAGTGTGAAAAGGGAAAAGAGAAAGTGCAGCCAAAAGGGTAATTTTCGGACTAAAAGGGGATTTTCTTAGAAGCGCACGACCCCGTGCCAGATCCACACGGCCCGTGTGATTTTCGTCAGTCGCGATTGCATTTAACAAATCCAGAAGCACACGACCCCGTGTGGGATTCACACGACCCCGTGTGAAATTGGACAGTTTCGATTGAATTTTTAGCAAATAGCCACACGACCCGTGTGGATTTGGGCAGTAGGTTTCTTCATTTTTCTTGCTTCCATTTGCTTCCAATTGTTGTCCAATGCTTCCATACCAATCTTCCAATACTTCTTTCCATATGCTCTAAGCTCCCGCTCCATGCCATCATCCACAATTGCTCCAACGCATCCAACTGGCTCCATTCTCCCAATTACCCTGAAAAGTACACCAAACTTATGAAGTATCGAAATTCCAGGAAAATAGCTAAAAATGCATGTAAATGGTTAAGGAAATAAATAAAATAAAGGAAAAAGGGCTTAGAAAAGATGCATAAAATGCATCTAACAAATCTCCCCAAGCTTAAGACCTTACTTGTCCCCAAGTAAGAGAATCAATAAGAACGAGTCAGGAATAGATTTGATGACTAAGATCCTAAGCCAAAACGCAGAAAGAAATCTAAATGAAATGAAAATGCAAATGACATGATGAAAATAATGCAAAATTTACTAAACTAAAAAGAAAATAAACTAAAAAATAAAAATCTTTTTGGCTGTTTAATTGACCCAGTTTCTAAATTTATTATCCAATGTCCCACATCCCATGTAGCTTTACCATATATATAGATTTTCCATTAGAAACACATGGTAATTTCTTACTCCAAATTAGCTTCAACGGAATCACAGACAAAAGACATTCTCCTACAAAACTCCTAGCGTAAAATCAGCCCTTACGGTCGGAAAGGTATAAAATTTTTTACCAGGCCTTACCAATCCAACTTTTGAAACATTAAACACCTCCTTAAGGCAAGCTAACTCATAACAAGGAAACATCATATTGTAAAGGGTTCATCTTGACCTAAACCCCCCAAATAGCGCCTCAGTTTAAATCTCGCTTTTTTGTTATTACCCCTACCTATCACCTCACTCAGTCTTGGCTTGCACACTTCACTTGAATTTGACTTTGACTTGATTTGATTTCTTGAAATGTACTTGCTTGTAGGTGTAGTTTTTGTGTTACACCTTCTTCAATCTTTAATCTTTGAACTTTTGATTTCTTCGTTTGAATTTACTTGATTTGATTGAATTTTTCTTCATAATGATTTGGACTCTCCATCTTGATTATTTGTAAAGGACTTCTTGATTTGAGTTTGACTTTGGTTTCTTGAAGTCCTCCTTGACTTTGATTACGGTTTAGAGAGCCCGCCATTTGAACACTTCGGGAAGACTGAGTGAATGGACAAGTAGGGTCCAACGAGACTTTAAACTAAGATGTACAATGGGGAGTAAAAGGATATGAACCTTGTTTACAACTGTTTTGCCCCTTCCTAGGTGTTACTTTGCTTTAAGAAAATGTTTAACCTTTCTCGTTTTGCATCAACAAGACTTATTCAAAAATTTATAACTTTCACATTGTAAAAACTACTTTTACGCCTAGAGAAATGAGGCTAACGCTTCCGTCCCTATCATTTTCTGTGACACCCCATTTCTACTGTTTTCAAATACTGTGGTTTTTGTGTATAAATACATGATTACAAAAATACGGTTTATCAAAAACCGATTATTTACATGTTTAAAACTGTGGGTGTTACAAATCCATACCAAATCTAACCATAGTAAGCAAGAAGAGGATTAAACCTTGTTTCCAAATTAGGAGCTAACTTAGGCTCCACTCCAGCTAAACTTCATCCCGTTGATAGCAATTTATTAAACCTGTAATACATGGCAAAACAAATAACACGTAAGACAAAAATTGTCTCGTGAGTTACATGAGTTTTAGACTCAACCCTTTAATTTCTTTTCCAGCTTTTATAAACCTTATAACATAAAACTTCTGTCAAAACTTTATAGTAACATCATACTATACTTTTTACTTCTCGAAATCATTTCATAACATACTTTACAAAAATAACATCCTTTAAAGTTTTAAAATATTTTTATACCATAGCTCTTTATCCCTTTCAAAATCATTTCATATCATTCTTTGCATAATTACTTTCTTTCAAAACTTTATAATAGAATCATAATACAACTCTTACTTTTCAAGAATCTTTCTATAACATACTTTACGAAAATAACATTGTTCTTACTTTCTTTGACTGGTTTTATAAGCTTGCTGGATTTTTATACTTAGGGCTTTAATCACTATAAGTGATACCCCAAGTCTCTATGGCTAGAAAGAACGGATCAATCCTCACCATAGAAGTGCTGAGGCAATCTACTTCGCGATGGGGCTTGCCCCCAGTAGATCCCTTACCTAACCCGGGAAGGTTGGAACATAGTTCCCTTACTAACGCTGCTTGCTACAATTACCAGTCATACAAAACATTTTCTGCTTGCTTGAACATTACATACATACATATAACTTATGGCTAAGCGCCAAACTTCATTACTTTCTGTCTTTATGGCTAGATGCCAAATTTATAACTTTCCAAACATATTGTGGCTATATGCCCTTACATACTTGAAAACATATAAAGTTTGTAACCAAAACATACTTCTTAAATATTTTATGGCTATATGCCTATCCATACTTTCAAACATGTATAACTTGTATTAAACATGTACTTTCACATATTTGGTTCATAGACCAAAACTTACTTTCACATAATTGACTCACAAGCCAATATATACTTTCACAAATAAGTTGGAAATAAAACTCTTGCATATAATTTCACGTATAATATTTTATAAGAAATCTTGAAAATACTTACTTGCCATGTACCCCAGAATGGGTAAAAATACTGCATGTACTCACATTATAACTCTTGATTGGTTGTTTAGACGTTCCTCGGTTCTTTACCCTTTCGGTGTCCAATTACTTGACTTGTACCTATATATAATATATGATACATTATTTACATTCTAATTGACTCTATAACATGTTAGAGTCCTTATTATACCATTAATGGTCAAAACAAGTGTATAAACCTTGAATGACCAACTTTAGTTAAATCGTATATTATACGTATTTTGCTACAGTACCCCCGAGGGGTCGTATTTCAGTTCCGACACTTTTCCATGAAGTCTTATGCTGTATTAGACTTGTATTTCAAATTTGGAGTTAATTGGACAAGTCTAGCTCAAATTCCAAAAATCAAGTTTTGACATAAACTTGAAGTTTAGCCACTGCCGCTACAGTGACTTTTCCGCAAGGTCGGATTACGGATTTGACCATTCCCGATATGTTTTCATACCATTCTAAGGCTATGGTAAAAATTTCAGACCAAACGGACATGCCTAGCTATGGTTTCTGACCTTATGGTTTTTAACATTTTTGGTCCCTGTCTGGAGGCGCACTGCGCCAGGTACAGGGCGCACCCCGCCTAGGTCCTGGGCGCACTGCGCCTAGCGCCTGGGCAGGCTCCTGATCAGTCGCGATTTGGCACTGTAGCATGCAGTTTTGGGGCATTAAGCTCTTATTCCAGGTCTTAATCATATGGGGTTTGTTCCCTAACTAAAACCCTTGACTAATAACAAGTTTTAAGCCATTAGAAACACCTTAATCACACCAATTCATGATTTAGGGTTCTTGAGCAACATTTCAATTTATCAAGAATAGCAATCTACTTCCATGTTCTTGAGTTATGTTCTTAACTAATGACTTATTGGAAGTATTAGCTACTTAAACCACATGATTCATGACTGAAATTACAAATTTCAGTTTCCATAAAAAAAAACTATCAAGAACAATCTAGGTTAGAACTTGGAATACTCACCTTAGAAGCTTGGAATCACCAATTCCAAGTGTTGAATTCTTAATTCCTTGCTTCAATTCTTCGTGAGCTTGAAATCTCCCGTGTCTCCAGCTCTCTAGCTCTCTCTCGAACTCTCTACTGGTTTCTGAAAAAGAGAGTGATAACTCTCTCTTTTATTTTTAATTTTTATTAAGTATTTACACTTTTAGTCCCTAGTTTCTTCCTTTTTGTTCAAAAGTGGTCCAAAAGCTCACATCTTTACAAACCAAGTTCCATTAGTTACTAATTTAACATTTTCTTGACATTTTGGTCATTTTCATGTCAAATGACCATTTTGCCCTTTTTAGTCAAGATTCACTATTCATGCGGTAAAACATCCAAATTTCACATAAACTTTTATTTCTTATATTTTTATTTCACAAATACATATTATCTTACATAATGGTCTTTTAATGGGTCGAAAGACCATTTTACCCTTTTATGGTAAAATGACCAAATTACCCTTTTTCACCATTTTTCTCCAAACTCTTGGAATTTTACTACAATTCCCAATAATTTATTTTAAACATTTCATTCCCAATAATTTATTTTAAACCTTTCCCTTAAGTATTTTCTCGAATATAAATTCAAGATTTTTGGGTCGTTACATTTTCCGTCTTAACGAAGCATGTTGGAGTAAGCTCAATTTTCATTTATTTTAATATAATGAAAATACAAGCATACCGGGACGTAAAACACTAGACAACAAACTCTATGGAAGGTCAACTAAACTTTTTTTTTTGAATTTTTTTTTTGAATTTAAATGGAATGCATGAAATGCATGAGAATATGGAAAATGAAAATTAATTTGAAAATAAAATCTAAGTATTTACAAAAATTCTAAAAAGTTTGTACAAAAATGCAATGCATGAATGAATGAAGAAATGCATTCCCCCTCCCCAAGCTTAAGATTTAGCATCGTCCTCGATGCTTGGAAAGGGGAAACGCGCCTAATTTTCCGGGGGTGGTGGCGGGAATTGGGGCGGAACGGGAGACCAACTTTGGAACAGGGAATACATGTCTGAATACTGTTTTTGCTGCTGTTCCCAATGTCTCGCTTGATGATCCCAATACTGTTGTTGGGTGCCCCAGTTGTTGGTGTACTCGTTATGGAAAGTGGTGAGGCGGGTGTCGATGGAGCGGACAGTGGTGTAGAGGGATTGATAATCCGTACGAATGCCGGAAAGAGTATCCTTAATGTGGGATAACCGGCCGTCAACAGAAGACAGATCATCCTCAGCATGAGGAGAAGTTGGGATGGCGGAAGATGAGGCACCACCTCGAGGAGAACGGGAGACATAAGGAGAATGTGGAGCGTCTCGATTGGCTGAATGGCGCAAATGATGTTGCAAATACCAATCAGTATTTACCATTAATTCGTCAAGATGGAGGACATGAGCATTGTCAGGCGTGACGCGGATTTCTTTCTCATACGCTTGCTTTGGAAGGGTCCATATGAAACCATGTTTAGAAGGACGGCACATTTTCATAGATTCAAAAAATGAGGTGGTAAGAAAATGGCCGCCCTTCATGATCGGTTCATTGGGGTGGAATGTGAGACCGAGTGCGGGGTGCTGAACGATGAGAGTTAATAAACCCGTACAATGAACTTGCCCGTTAGGGGCACGAGCTACCTTCAAAAGCCTATGACCAACGCATTTACCAAAATGCGGTTTGACTACACTCTTCTCATCAATCATGTACGAGAGGAGACGGAGCTCAAGAGAGTTAATTGTACTCCGCTCCTCACGAGGGAAAACAACGGAAGCGAGGATGCGATGAGCGACACGTAAGACAGGATGAATGATAGAGGAAGCCTTAACTGTGCTGGCGTTATAGCGGTCGAGACCAGTAATGTCGTTCCAAACTGAGGCGGGGGTATAGCTTTTGTCGGGCCTGACCTTATAAACATCCTCCGCATCAGTGGGATCTTGTCCCACTAAAGAACAGAGTTGGTCCGCATGAATCCGGTATAAATGGTTATTTAACCGGAAAGAAAGAATGTCGTCCTCAAAGTTGAAAGACGACAACATCTCAAGAGACGGACGAAGGTAAGACGATTCCGTTATTTAACAGGGGGGTTTGAAAGTATAATTTTAGATAACTAAACATAAAATTGATTAAAATACAATATATCAAATGGATTCCGATTCCGTTCAACACAATTGATTAGGCAATCATTATAAGACTAGAAATTATGTCAATTTCATCTAAAATTGATTTCAAAGTGTTAACAAGCTCTAACACTTCAGTCTTTTTAAGTAATTACATCAAAATATGCTCTTTGAAGTAATCCAATTTTCCTTTAGTACAAATCAAACAAGCTATTGAATTTATATCAAGGAAAATGAGTTAAGATTCATTTAGACAAACCAATTTACATTCAATATTTCTCGTAAGCTCGGAAATGTAAAAATGTGTATTTTGAATTACACGCAAATTCATCCAACAAAGATCAATTCGGTGTTGTTACTTACATTCATTGATGAAACAATTACGGATTTCAAGAATGAAATAACGAATTTGACAAACATACCAATTCTAGTGGCCAACATGAACCAACATGTGAATCAAATGGAACTTTAATGCATAAATTCAAAATACTAGATGAAAAACACAACGATAGTCAAATGATTGGTGCCAAATCTTGTGTCTACAGAACCGGAATGAAGAGAGATCTAGCCACACATGATATGGCTAAATCTCCTTGGTGAAAAACAGTAAATTGTTCTTAAATGTACTTACAACGAGTGATTAAAACAGTAAATCAAATGTTTCCAAGTGTTTTGGATCAATATTCTTCTTCAAAGTCGTCCTCTCTTGCTCTCTAGAAGTCTAACTGCCCAAAAATGACCCAAAAATCGCCTTTAAACCGTGCAGAAAACTGATGTGTAACTGCCTCCTTTTGCGCCACACGACCCCGTGTAGATTTCACACGGGTCGTGTGATTTCTTCAATGGTCACTGCATGATTTTACACGGCACGTGTGGATTTCACACGACACCGTGCAGAACTGGGACTTTAAATGCGATTTTGTGGAAACTGCAAGGATCCACACGACCCTGTGTGAATTTCACACGACCCGTGTGGATTTGGGCAGTAGGTTTCTTCATTTTTCTTGCTTCCATTTGCTTCCAATTGTTGTCCAATGCTTCCATAGTTACTCCAAACTCCATGCCATGCTTCCAATACTTCTTTCCATGTGCTCCAAGCTATCCAAGCTCCGCTCCAATCTCCACGTTCCACCTTCTAAAGCTCCAGTCCACTCCAATTGTTCCTCTCCACCTGAAATTTAACAAGAGCATATGTAATATCTTTTGTCCCCGGAAATTAGATGAATATGCATGAAAACACTATAAAAATAAATAAAACAAAGATAAAAACGGCCTAGAAAAGATGCATAAAATGCATCTAACAGTTAGCTTTGATAATTACAATAATAAAACATGAACACGTTGAATATTGTGAATTTATATATTTTATAGTTTTTTCATACCTAACATTTTTCCCTTCACAACAATCGTTGATTTTTAATAAATGTCGGAACGTTTTCTGAAATGGGATCAAATATAAATTTGTAATTATATTCTGTTAACCAATTTTGATAAATAATATAAAACCATTTCGTATTAACTTTCGTGTTTGAATTTCTAATATATAATAACTTTGAACCATTTTTTTTTTTTTTTTTTTTTGCGTGTATCGTTTCTTTTAGTTTCAGTTTCCCGTTCCAAACAATTTCGCACAACCGCTATTCCACGATTTACATCGGTTAGGGCACGCCATAGATTTCTTTTAAAATATTTTGTATCTAATATTCAATTTTTTTTCTATAAAAGAATTCTATCAATTAGAGACATATCCCTCCATTCCCTTCTACTTGGGTCTGCCACTGATCTAGCCGGTTCCGGGTATTGACAACCCATCCAAAATCAGATTCTTTCGACTTGTTTATTTTGTCTTGTCAATTAAGTTAAACATTTGAGTTTCAATCATAGATTTTTTTGAAACATCAAAATTTTATTAGAAAAACTAGCAAGGCGGTAAAAAAATCGCAATAAAACAATGGCTAACGCATGATTTTGTAAAAAACCTATCCAAGTACGTTTTCATTTGACATTTTTATTTGACATCCAAAAGAAGACTGAGAGACAATGTAGCCGAATATTCCTATTTTTTTTCTTCGCCCCTTCAAAACTCATATCACTTTGAACTTTCAAATCTTTCAATATACCGTAACAAGCACTGTATTGAGACCTTTTTTTCTGAGGCCCCATGGTCTTAATGTTATCCGACCAATGAAATTTTTTTGCAATGTTACTAATGACATGTGCATCCAAATACCACCACATGATCTTATGACCAAATAGTTATCGAAGTCGGACTCATGATCTATGACCAAATAGCTATCGAAGTCGGGCTCGGAAAAATATGCTCCACACTTTCCTCATAATTATTGCAAATCCCACAAAGGAAAATTTTACCCTCGTCGGATGTTTATCAACAATATTTTCTGCAGTGATTTTCATGTTTTTACCAATAGTGTTGTCAAAATAATTTGTTTCAAGAATTGTTCATTTATAGTTATTTATTGATAATAAGATATCAATATCCTATTGAGTATTGACTTATCACGTGCGCAATAGATTAACTCAACTGGCAGATGACATTTGTACAATCTTCTCGTTCATGCCACTTTCATCCATTGATGTGAACTTTAAAGAAAGTTACCCATATAATGGCTGTTTGTCTTACTTCCCCACAAAAATGCATGTTTTAGGAGTCTTTTTTGGCATTAATATGACATCTTTCTTAATAAGGTCGAATGTCAATCCACTTTTTTCTTTGGCCGAAAAAATAATATAAATTAATGTTATTTATTAAGGTTACTGAAATACAATAGTCAAAGAAGTAAAAATAACCAAACTAATAAAATATTATTTCATCCAATAATAAATTGCAAACAATATACATTTTATACTCTCACACACACACACACATATATATATATATATATATATATATATATATATATATATATATATATATATATATATATATATATATATATATATATATATATATATATAAAAGAGAACTCAAATTATAAAAGGAATTCATAAACCTTTTTTTATTTTGAAAATTTTTTAATGCAAACACCATAGGGGCGAATTTATACTATATCAAGGTGGGTCTAAGGACCTATCTAATTTTTTTACATTTATTGAGAAATTATATAGAAAAAAATTAAAACCTACATCATTGTTGATTTTTCATTTTTATCAGCTTAATCAGGAAACCATATGATTTTCTATTCTAGATTCGCTACCGAACACCACACTTACATGGAGTAAGTTTTATATATGTCTAATTGACTTAGGAAAATAATTAATTTGATGCATTTGTTTAATTAATACCTATTGTGTGGTAAGGTCAAAGCTTAATTACATATCTAGTTATTCACTTATGACAATTTTTATATGGACAAAGGTTAAATTTTTTATGTAATATTAAAATTAGACAAAGGGTATGTTTAATCATTAATGATTAGATCAGTTTTTAGACTTTATATATATATATATATATATATATATATATATATATATATATATATATATAAAACTGAACTACGTTAAACCTTATGTCTTTGTTTCTTGTGTGTTTTTCTTCATTCTTGTTTTATTCCTTAACAGTTAACACTGTCCTTACTTGTGATGAACAACAAACCTATTGCAAGTAAAGATAAGTGTGGAAAGAACTAAACATGCCAAATGACATATAAGTCTTAGCCCTATTAAAATGATTTGATTTGGGTATTTTTTTTACAAAGGAATATAAACACCTAAAAATCAACTCTACGTTTATAGATGTTGTCAAACAATAATTCATTCATCATAAAAGTTTCACTGCAAGGTCTCATTGAAAAGGATAAGGTCAATGGATATGCACTATGTTTACTAGTTTTAGAGTATATATACGTTTTCTTTGAAGTATAATAATGATAATATTTGAACAGTTTGAACATGTTTGATGGTCATATGTGTACAAAAAAAAATTACATAAATGTGAACAAAACCAATAGTTCATCATCTTTATGGGTTATTACATATTTATGGGTTATTACATAATATCACATGTACGTCACGTCAATTGTAACCTACAACAACCAGTAATAAAGGTAATATGTTAACACTTTAAACATGTTCGTTGATCGTATGTGTAAAAAAATTACCCAAATGTAAACAAATACAAAAAATAATTACCATCTCGAGTCATTTTCCTTTCGATTTTATCAAGGGAATATTTCAATTCTCAATTATTTAATTTAAATTAGGCTAAATTACATGAATGGTCCTTATGATTTGGGGTAATTTGCACGTATAGTCCCTGACTTTTTTTCTAACTCGGATGATCCTTATTATTTATTTTTGTTGCGCGTTTGGTCCTTGGCTGGCATAAAAAGACTATTACGCCCTCAATAATATATTTTTGAGTTATTTTTATATAGTTAACTAATTAACTATTATTATATGGACTTAAATTATCAAATCATCCCATACCTACCACACCCCTTCCTTTTCCCTTTCTGTTTTACATAAACGTACGACATTGTCATATTCTTCGGCCTGTACTAGTCATCTTCTTCGGCTAGCACCACCACTTGCACCAATCTTCTTCTGTGGCCAACACCACCATCAACAAGATTCCTTATTATCCTCCCTCTAATGACTTCCAACCTTCCCTCCATCGTCACCTTACTTTAGTGAGGCATCATTATTGACACACCTCATCATATAAGCAATAATACAGACCAACTTCATAGTCACAAACAAATTTAAGAAACATCAATCAACCTTTAAATAAACTGATTACAAGGTTTACAAAAACAAAATCCCTGTAAATTTGAACCAAATGTTTGTAAATCTAAAAATACCTATAAATCTATACATAAATTGAGGTATAAGAGGAAGTGAGAGTTACAGTATGTCATTTGATCTGACTTTGTATCTACGTCTGATCAGAAAAAGGGAGAACTAGATGCATATACTCTAGTGTCATCTCCTTCAGAGGGGTTATTGGTGGTCGATTCTGAAAATCGACGTTGGCTAGGGTTCAGATTTTGCAGGGAGAGGGTCGTATTTCCGAGGACTCAAAATGAACATTGACGTTCTGATGAGAGAAATTGGATTCCCGACTGAAAATACGCAACGACAGATGGGATAGAAGATGCCAACGGCGACAGATGAGGTGGCAACATAGGTGGAATTTCAGGGGACTCTCTAGCGCAACCATGATCAAAGCCGACGGCGACATCAATGTTGGCTAGGGTTCTAACGTAGACATGTGAAACCAGAATGAAATGAGGAAGATGAAACGGAAGACATAGCGTGGGATAATAGATTTAATAATTTAAATCTATATAATAATTAATAATTATTTATTTATTTTAAAAATAAGTCAAAAATAAATTATTGAGGGCATAATAGTCTTTTTATGTAGCCAGGGACCAAACGTGCAACAAAAATAAATAATAGGGACCGTACGAGTTAGAAAAAAATGTTAGGGACTAAACGTGCAAATTACCCAAATCATAGGGACCATTTGTGTAATTTACTTTTTAAATTATTTTCTTTTCTCGAAGTATATGTTAATTATGGACAAAGTAATATTTAATTCAAACGATGTTATATTTAAAAACCAAATAATAATATCTGTGAAATGTAAGGGAGGCGGCCGAGGCCAAAACCCGTGCCCGGTCTACGTTTCTATATGTGCAGCGCGTATCAGACGTACAAGGAAAGTGTAAAAAATAATTCACTCCTATATCCGCCACCACCATCTACCACCGGCGCCTCCGAGTCCAACCCACTCTCTGAATCATCACATATGCTTATGCGTTCTGATATAATTTGATTCCAACTTGCTTTTTATTTGAATTCGAAAGAGTATTTTTAATTTGGGTCTGTACTCGGTTACGATCTGCTCCACTGCTCTCCGCCGCCGTTGAAATGGACAACATCTTTTCACAGCTCCCACAAGATATAATCCACCAGATCTTCTCTCGAATCTCTCTCCGGCAAGTCATCGTCTGCCGCTCCGTTTCTAAGACACTTAACACAACACTATCATCCCCTTCGTTCACACATCTCCTTGCCACCACTTCCCCTTTTCCTCTACTCGCCCTCCGCCCTCCACACCGCCACCACCTCCTCTCTCCATCCCCCATCCTCCACCTCTTCGATCCAATCGAAAGAAAATGGCTCCATTTCTCTCTCTCCTTCCTCCCTTTCCCCTCCGCACATCCGATAGCCTCAGCCTCCTCCCTCGGCCTCTTATACCTCTGGGCCGATTCCCCTTCCTCCGATTCCAATAAATCGCTCGTCGTTTGCAACCCTTTAACTCGACGATACAAAACCCTCCCGCAACTCGGTTCGGCGTGGTCGCGGCACGGTTCCGTTCTGGTCGACTCAGTCAACAATCGAGTCATCGTTCTTAACGAACTCGCTGCTCTCTACTATTCAAACTCGTCCGATTCCTGGCTCAAGTTTTCTTCCAATTTACCATCAAAGCCCAGAAGTCCGATCCTCGTTAACGACTCGATTATCGCCTTATGCGACGTCGGATCTCCGTGGCGGAGTCAATGGAAGCTTTTTACTTGTACGATTCAAAATCTACAAACATCTCAACCATGGAATACCCTTGAAAAATACGAATGGGGGGATGTGTTTGATATTCTGAAACGACCTCGATTGTTGAAAGGATTTGGGAATATGATCTTGATGATCGGCGGATTGAAATCATCCTTTTCACTCAATGCTTCATGCTCTACCATATTAATTTTGAAATTGGATCTGGGTACCCTGGAATGGGGTGAAGCTGGAAGAATGCCTCTTGAAATGTTCAGGTGTTTCCAAGAATCAAGCAAGTTTAAGGTGTTTGGAGGTGGGAATAAGGTTTGTTTCTCAGCAAAAAGGGTTGGGCGATTGGCTTTGTGGGAATCGAATGAAAAGGGGAAGGAGGAATGGAGGTGGATCGATGGTGTTCCAGGCAATGGTGATGGGTTGTATCGTGGGTTCTTGTTTGATGCTAGGCTCGATGCTTCACCTTAATGGAGGTCTGGAATTTCCCCTTTTTGCATTACTTCAAAGTTTTAGACATTATTGACATTGCAGTTCAATAATATTATCTATTTGCAGTTGTTTTACTATCAGTAGGTGCCAGTTTGCTTCTTTTAGCTTTTGCTTTCATGAAATCTTATGTCTTTTGATGCATGAACTGATCAAGAAGCCTTTTTATCCAATGCTTGTGTCTTTGTTATTGATGGTTTACAAAGGGAGGGGTGTTTGGAACAAATAACAAGCTATCCAGAGCTAGAAATAGTTAAGATAATTTTACATTTATCTCAATAATCACTATCTTAAGGCAACTCCTTACGTTATTGCTCTTAATAATCAGAAAATCATAGTCATAATCAATTTCAACACACATGCAACACCCTCGAAAGAGACACAATGAGAAGTGAAACCAGTTGTGCATACAATTGTTGTAGCATGTTCTTGGTCATGTGTTAGTTTTGTTTCTGAAATTCGAAAACTTTAAGGTTTCTATTGAGTTATTTGATACATATTGAGATTAATGGGTGTTTGGTTCACCGGATTCCATGGGATTTAGCCGAAATCGGAATTCAGTTCCATTCCACTTCCGCATTTGGTTGCAAACGAGTATGGAATTGAATTATAGTGAAACAACTTTTGACTACTAGGCAGCTTTTGTTATGTGGGACATGACTAGACAGGATTTGACGATAATGGACAAACTTTCTAGGTCAATTTTCAATGTTGATGACAGAAGGGCATTCATGTCTTTTTTATAAAAGAGAGATTGAGAGCTAGTCTTTGTCACGGTTTTAGTTTAATGTACACCAAACTCAATACAAAGTAGTATTGCTATGTGGCGTCTTATATCCCAATAACAAAGGGGGCCTATTTCATTCTGGCACTTTTAGTGATCGTACTTGTAGTGATGTTACTAAATAAGCATCAGAAATATTATGATTTCGGGGTGTGCATGTGTACTTGCTACCGACCATATATTTTCCCAAGATTTTGGCAGGAGTGGGTGTCCGGGTCCTAAAATAATGCACCCTTTTTTGTACAGAAATAGTGTTATTATTATTATTTTATTTATAAAAAGTAAAGAGAAAATAATTATTAACTTACATCATAAATTAAAACAAAAGTTAAAGTGGAACGAATTTATGTCATCAACTGTTGAAACTGTTTATGGAGACTATTGAACCATTAGAAAATTGAAAATTCCATCCGGGCACTAATACATCGCAAAAGCGACAACTTAAGCGAATACCTGACGAATTTTAAAGTCAAACGATGATATTCGAGAAAATTGTCGGATAACTTTCGGTATGAACATCATTTTAAATTTATTTTCTTGCGTTAAGGTTGTGTATTCAGTTGGTGGGATGAGGTGTAATGATGCCTGGGTTAGGTCAATAGAACATATCGACTGAACAAAGTCTTTTCCTTGCAAAATAAATTTCTCTTTTATGGAACGAAAGAAATTTTTATACACTAGCAAAATATTAGAATAAAACACACATTGCCAAGATGAAATAGCAATGATAAGGTATAGGGGCGGAACACGATGATTACAATAAGGGGGCCGAAATAGAACATCAAAATAAAACAATTTAAACAAGATTAATTTGTTTCAGATTTATGACATATTATAATTAAATAAAACAATTAATATGAAATATTCTTATACCGTTCATTAAAGTAGAACTCGTCGATTTTTACGTTTTCTGACTTTTGCACAATTACGTTAAAACTAATATTTCGTTAATTTTTTTCGAAATACAAAACCAATTATATAGTATCGTTAACATATAAATATTAATCTTTTGAAATATTTTCTTCATTTGTTATTGATGCTATTTTTGCCTAGAAATTAACTTTTTTAGTACATATATAGTTCATTAAGATTTTAAAGATACATAAAAATTAAGTTAATACATTTTTAAGTTTTAAGTTTGGAAGATACACATAATTTTTAATATGGTTTAAAGTTTATAGAAAGCTTATTATGTTAATACATATCATGTTAATACATAGTTTAGATAACAGACATTAGTTATTTTATGTAAATTTAGAAATATATTTCGATCTTATCATTAAAAAATTAAATCGTGATGTTTAAAATAAATTAGGAATATTTTTATACCCTACTTTTTACTATAAATTAGGAATGAAAAACTTGAAATGGATGTTATAGGTATTATTCTTCTTATTTGTAAACATGAAAAAGACTTTAATTCTTCCTTGTGAAACTCTGTAATACATTGTAAATGGAAAAAAGCTAGGGAGGCATTACCTTCCGCCACTAATAAGGTAGTGTAATCAACCGGTTCAATTAAGATTAAGTTTTGTGCTTTTATATACTAACCAAGAGAAAGATGGAAAATTAATCTTATCAATTAGGACTACTTTCCATGGTTGTTCCAAAAATCTCCACAAGCTCTCAAGGTTCCAAAAAACTGTAAGAAAAAAGAAAAAACCACATTCAAGCACCTCTTTTGCTCCAAATTTAAAATCGATTTGTCGGCCCATGTGATCTATTATGAATCAGAGTTGAAAAAGAACGGAGATCCAGATCCCATCATCGACCAATTTGATTTCATAACCAAGAGTTGCAATCTGTAATACACATTTGTTTGTTGTCATTTTTAACAATTTTATTTTTAAAGTTGACAAAAAAAAAATCAGAGTATCTATTAGATTTATAAATGATAAACTCGGGACGAGAATCGATGAAATCACTTGTTTTTGTGAAGTTGTGATAGGCTAATCTTAAAATATTAAGAAATCTTGAAGCCATGAAGAACAAATATAATATAATGCGGTTAACCTTGATTTATTCTTAACCTTTGGTTTTGTTTACAGTAAACTTTTTATAGACAAAAGAAAAAGGATGTAAACCTATATTTATTCTTATAATAAATAATAACGTTCCCTTTTCTTATCCAAATGTATTGATATTATGTAAGAAGGTATTCCTATTTAATTCATTAGGAAATTTGATACTTTGGTCAAGAATATATATATATATATATATATATATATATATATATATATATATATATATATATATATATATATATATATATATATATATATATATATATATATATATATATATATATATATATATATATATATATATATATATATATATATATATATATATATATATATATATATATATATATATATATATATATATATATATATATATATATATATATATATATATATATATATATATATATATATATATATATATATATATATATATATATATATATATATATATAGGGAGAGGTTCAAACGAGGACAATTAAAAGGTTGAGAACGCGAGGACAAATCTGAG
This sequence comes from Cichorium intybus, assembly GCA_023525715.1. NCBI lineage: Eukaryota > Viridiplantae > Streptophyta > Magnoliopsida > Asterales > Asteraceae > Cichorium > Cichorium intybus. The sequence continues at coordinate 4,459,617 of CM042013.1, forward strand.
CCAATCATTTTATAGGGACATAAATGGAATTTTACAATGCATCTAAATATGGATAATCTAGATAATTAACTAATTCCTAAAATAGTGGAATGTAATCTAATTTAAGGATTTTTTACTAATTTTCGAAATTTAAATAAAACCAATTTTTTTAATTATCAAAAATTAACAAAGTTATCATTTAATATTATTTTTTTTCGTTTTTATCCATTAATCATGATATTTGTAATCATGGATGAATAAAACATAATTTTAATCAATAATGAATACGGATGTAATCAGAAATGAATAAAAAACAATTTAGAAAAAAAATCAATACTTCGTAAATGTATATACATTTATTCATAAATGAATAACACAACAAAGGAAAAAAAATACAATGTCATAATTAGGTATTTTTTTATAATCATAGATGAATACAACAAAACACTGAGAAAATGTCTTCGATCATCTTCTAGGTCTACTTGTGTTTGCTCCTTCTTGTACGTATGCCATTTTTGTGCAATCTTCAAAAATTTGAGAACCAAGTTCCTAGTTCCTAATGTAACTTAACCTGATACATATGCACATGTAGAAAATATATTAACATTCATTGATGAATAATTATATGGATCATTTTTACAAGCGTATTCATTGATGAATACATGTATGGAACATCTTTACAAGCGTATTCATTGATGAATACATGTATGTATCATCTTTATAGGCGTATTCATTGATGAATATTTGTATGGATAATCTTTAAAGGCATATTCATTGATGAATACTTGTATGATTATCTTTACAAGCGTATTCATCAGTGAATAAACATACAATGAACTATAAATTCAAGTCATCATCAATGAATAGGCACACCAAAAACCCCAAATTCATCAATGGCGGTTAATATTAGGCGTATTCATTGATGAATATTTGTATGGATAATCTTTCTGTATTTATCAATGAAATTAACAGAAAACATATTCATCAATGAATATGCCAGTAAAGATGATCCATATGCATCTTTGATACATGTATTCATCAATGAATACGACTGTGAAGATGAATTCATCGATGATTAACTTTATTGATGAATAATTGTATGGAGCATCTTTTCACAATGATTACATCATTTTTAAGAGAATATATGAAAAGCTCTTAAATTCGATAATGCAGAGTATTATAAAAAAGAAATAAGATGTGTCACAAATTTAAAATAAGAACGTATCTGGTTACTGTCAACATACCTAATGCCATTTGAACTTGTACTTTCTTGAATCTCTGGGATAACCAGAGTAGCATTGAGAAGCCTGGATATGGCAACAAGATCACAAATCTAGAAAAATGTCAAGCCTGTATGAGCTTTAAGATAAAAGTTATTAAAATCCTATTTGGCATATATGAAACCATTACTTTGTTCAACTTGAACTGCAAAGTAAAAATCAAGTTAAAGTAACTGACAGGAAATAAATTATATGTGGTAACACAATGTAGAAGGGCATATTCATTACCAGGATATTTACTTCTAGGGTTTGCATATGGCTGCAAAACCTCTAAAGACTTGCCCTTTTCCACAACTTTTTAGATCTAACTCTATGTAGTACCCAAAAAGAAACAAATAAACTATGGAAGTACGGATACCATTTAAATATCAAAGCACAAGTTTTACCTGTTTCCCCACAGAATTTATATTTAGATACTCAATAAATCGTGTCATCACACTCTATTGTACTAGCTCCATACCTGTATTTGCAAGAAACATGTGCACCAGCAAAGACAAAAATGAAACCAGGCCTATAAGTGCCACCCATTTAATTTTAGACCTAAACATCAAAAATATCTATCAGACACTTGAGAAATGCCTGGATTGTTTCTTGTTACAGCTACACCAGAAAATGAATCCAGTGCTGCCAAATCATGACTGCAAATGAAAAAAAGAAGTATAAGAGGTAAGGAAAAAATATGTTTGATATGTGTAATGTGATCAACTTCAAGCCAAAATTCTTTTGACGGGTCATTTCATCAAGTAAATTGTTACTACAAGACCCCACAGGCAAACAAATTATCCAATAACACAAGAAAATTAACTGTACCCTTTAATACCACCACGTGAAGTAACTTCCATAAATAAACAATGCAAATCGAGATCCTTACCCCCAACAATCGATGCAAATTGTATACAATCATGGCTTCAATTTACTCTGCACAGGGGAAGATCAATAAAGTTGAATCGATCATCTGTGACATGCCGATTTTTGGGGTTGAGCTAACGGTGGTTACTTTCAATGCGATTATCAATGCCCGTAATAACTCAGTGGTCCGACGTATGAGTAGTTTCAACGTATAGAGGTCGAGAATATTGAACCGAATGAGGTTTCATATGAGATGTTGAATCAGGCGCTTGTAAAATATGGGAAACCGTAGGTGGCGTTTGATATGTATTTGAGGGGTCGGGGAAGGGGCTGAGTTTGTCGTCAAAATCTTATGGCACGGTGGTTGAGGCGACATTCGAAGGCGGTGCGAGTATTGATTTGAGTTGTTGGGTCCTTGCCCACCGCCACCGGAAACTAAGAAAATGGTGGAGATTTAGGAGGGATTTTGCAGATCTGGGGACGTTCCCGACGTGTTTGTTTTGGGATGTTTTAGGATAAAAATGGAATTTAAATCAAATGTAGCTGATTTTAAGGAACCTAGACAAAATAAAATGACGGTTGTACCCTTCTGTCAATTTAAAACTTACATTTTCATTTCTTGAGTTTTCTAATTTACATAAATGACCCATTTCATAATAGCCTTAGATTTGAATTTTTGGATGGTTCAGATTTGTCCTCGCGTTCTCAACCTTTTATGTGTCCTCAATTGAACCTACCTCTATATATATATATATATATATATATATATATATATATATATATATATATATATATATATATATATATATATATATATATATATATATATATATATATATATATATATATATATATATATTAGCAATGGTGGTATTAGAGTTGATGTTGTGGCAGAGGTGGTGGTGGAAAAAAAAAATTAAATTAGGGTTAAACAGTTTTTTACCCTTAATCAAAAACTATTTTTGTCTTCTGGAAAAAAATCAAATAAATATTGTTACACCTGCAGTCTTATAAAAATAGTTTTTTGCTTTAATTCTGCTCGTCTACAGGTATAAGATGTCATGTAGACATTTTTGCAAAAAAAAAAACATCAACTTAGTAAATCTTATATCAATGTGACATGGTCTATACGTGTGTCTATATGTACTGGGGTCTCCTCTCTCCATAAGGGAACTTTTAAAAAATATGGAGAATTTCGTTTATGTCCTTACAAACCTCTATAATTACGTATATATCCTTATAAAATTTGAAATTATGTATATATCCTTACAAACCTTGAAAAAATCACATATATACTCAAACGATTAATTTAATAATAATTAATCTTTAAAAAAAATTAAAAATTATTTTTAAAGTAGATTATACCCAAGTTACTAAAATACCCCTATGGAATCTTTCCATAATCAACAACTCCTTCACGTTTAAATAACTGATCACGACAAACTCGACTATAAAAATAGAATTGAAAATAGTTTTTAAAACTATAAAAAATTTGGGACGACTTATATGTTTGGAAAATTTGGGACAATGTAGTATCGTAATATCACAATTTAATTAGTTTTTAAAACTATAAAAAATAGAATTAAAAATAATTTTTTACTTTTTAAAATGATTATTTATTTTTAAATTAATCTTTTGGGTATATTTTTTATTTTTTAGCTTTGTAAGGATATATACGTAATTTCAAAATTTATAAAGATATATACGTAATTATAGAAGTTTGTAAGGACGCAAATGCAATTTTTCCTAAAAAATAAACTAACGACTCTACATACATATTACAGTTATATCGTCGAAAAAAATCAACTTCTCTTTACCAAAACTAAGACATAAAAGTTATTTTATTTTAAAATAAAAAGAGTGCATCGCATATATTTTCCTCATATAAAAAATGTATTGCTTAATATAATAAAGCCGTTCAAATGTAGATATCATGTATATTAATTATTATCATAAAATAATAACTCAAATAAAAAATAGATCATATTATATTGTATTGAAAAGCACAAAGAGTGCATTGTGCGACCCATGGTTCACGTTTCTTCAACAAATCAAAGTACTCGAAAGAGGAGAAAGTGATATTGAGTTCAACATCCATTATAGTTTCTTATTTATTCGATACTGACAAGAAGAATGACTTGAGAACATGTACGAATTCAAAAATTAAAGAAACGCTTGGTATCCTTAGGAAACAAAGTAATAGTTGGATTTCCATAAAAAAGCAAAGGGAAAATAACTTATAAGGGTACTTATGTTTCAAAACTGTTCAAAAAACACCATTCAAGTTTGGTCTGTTCAAAAACATTATCCAAGTAAAACCTTTGTACAAAAAACACCATCCAAGTAAGGCTTTTGTACAAAAAACACCGACGAACTACATGTTTTCTTCAAATTTTACCCGATGGTAACCGGCTCTTGCAGGTTAAATGATGGCTTGGCCTAATATTTAGTGACATGACATAATAACAGATGAACAGTTTAACCTGCAAGAGCCGGTTACCATCGGGTAAAATTTAAACAAAACATGTAGTTCGTTGGTGTTTTTTGTACAAAGGCCTTACTTGGATGGTGTTTTTTGTACAAAGGCTTTACTTGGATGGTGTTTTTTGAACAAACCAAACTTGGATGGTGTTTTTTGAACATTTTTGAAACATAATTACCCTTATAAGTCATTTTCCCAAAAGCAAAAGTTAAGTGGGATTTGAAGGTGATAAGAGTACTAAATATTCGCTGAAAGGCAAAAAATTTAATCCGATCAGGCTTAAAGATAGAGTGATAAAGCACAATCTTGGAAAGAAAAAGAAGAAATCAAATGGGAGATCTCCGTCAATTCGTAATACTGAGGTCTCGTGTTCGTCATCCTCAGCCACGGCTACCTCTGTTGAAGTGGTGAAGACGGTAGAGATTGGGAATGAAATTGGGTTTCAGATGGACGGTATGGAAGAAGCTGTTCGTGTGTTGGTGGAAGGAGAAGGAGCTACAGAATTGAATCAATGAATTGTTTATCGCTCAATTTAAGAGGTGCGAAAGGGAGGTGCAAGCAGGAGTTGGTCAGAAAGCTTAAATTGGAAAAGCAATTGAATATTATATGTTGTCAAGAAACTCAAATGAAACTGGAGGATGTTGATTTGAAGAAATTCTAGGATTACTCGGAATTTGAGTTTGCTGGTGTAGATTCTATGGGCAGATCGGGAGGTCTCTTCTGTCTTTGGAATCCCTCGATTTTCAAAGTTGATTTGGTGATTAAAGGAGGTGCGTTTATTCTGATTTCTGGTATTTGGAATGGTGTTAATGAAATTTTGAATGTGGTCAACGTTTATGCTCCTATCAACTCTGATGAGATGAAAAAACTTTGGTCAGACATTATGCATCTAAGGCACACCAGGAGCGGTATTTGGCTTGTAATTGGTGATTTTAATGAAGTTTGCTCTAAGGAGGATCGTTTTTCCAATGCGGTTTGCGTGGCGAGTATGGAAGAGTTTAATATGTTTATTAGACAAGCTGAGATTGAAGAATTAAGCTTGGGAGGGAGACGTTTTACTTGGATAAGCTCTGATGGCAGAAGTTTAAGTAAAATTGATAGAATTTTCGTAAATGATCGTTTTTTGCATCATTGGCCTTCGGCTGCGGCTACGGTTCTCCCTAGAAGATTTTCCGATCATTGCCCGTTGATGTTATCATGTGAGTATTTTGATTATGGGCCGATTCCTTTTAGATTCTTTAACTCTTGGCTTTTGCTTGATGGTTTTATGGATATTGTTAATTTGGTGTGGAACTCTGATTTGGATTGTCAAGTGGATGATTTGCGTTTTTTGAAAAAGTTACAATTATTAAAAAAAGATATTCGGTTATGGAGGTCTAAATCTCGTGATTCTGAAAACAAAGAATATGATTATTTGCTTAAGAATATTGATGACCTTGAGCTTTTGGCTGAAAAAAGGAGTTTATCTTCTCCGGAACGGGATAAAAGAAATATTTGGAGGAAACGGGTTATGGAAATTGATAACACCAGAAATCTCGACCTCAAGCAAAAGGCTAGAATTAAATGGGAGGTGAAAGGGGACGAGAATAGCAAATTCTTTCACGGGATGATTAATAGTCACAGGAAGAGAAAAAAATAAATGGTATTATGTTTAATGGTGCTTGGCTCTCGGATCCGAAGTTTATAAAGGACGCGATTTTTGATTATTTTGCTGCCAAATTTGATGAGGTGTCTATGGTGAGGCCAAAGATGTCAAGTATTTATTTTCATAAGCTTGGCGAGTCGGATAGAGAGTTGCTTGAAGGGCCTTTTTCGCTAGATGAAGTAAAAAATGCAATTTGGTGTTGTGGCAATGAAAAAGCTACGGGGCCCGATGGTTTTTTCGTTCAAATTTATAAAGAAGTTTTGGGATTTGCTCAAAGTTGATATTTTCAAATTTGTTAAAGAGTTTGAAGTTTCTGGAGTTATTAGCAAAGGATGTAATTCTTCTTTCATTTCTTTAATCCCGAAGAAGGCGGATCCGCTTTTAATCAAGGATTATAGACCAATTAATCTTGTGGGTTGTTTATACAAGATTATTTCAAAAGTGCTTGCAATGCGATTGAAGAAAGTGCTTGGGTCTATTATTAGCATGGAGCAAACGGCTTATGTGGAAGGAAGAAGCATTCTTGATGGTCATTTGGTGCTTAATGAACTTATTTCATGGGCAAAAAAATATAAGAAGCAATTTCTTATGTTTAAGGTTGATTTTGACAAGGCTTTTGACTCCTTAAATTGGAGTTTTCTTGATTCGGTAATGGAACAAATGTCGTTTGGTGTTAAATGGAGATCGTGGATTAATGGTTGTCTTTCGTCCACTCGTGCTTCCATTTTGGTGAATGGGTCCCCGACTCGTGAATTTCCTAATAGGAAAGGGGTTAGACAAGGAGACCCATTGTCTCCTTTTCTTTTTATTATTGCTATGGAGGGCCTTAGTGTTTCGCTTAAAGAGGCTCGTTGTAAGCACATGTTCCATGGGATCTCTTTTCCGAATAATGGTCCTTATGTTTCTCATCTTATGTATGCGGATGATGTTACTTTCATTGGAGAATGGACCGAGGTGAATCTCATAAACCTTAATCGGTTGCTTAGATGTTTCTATCTTGCTTCCGGTCTTAAGGTGAACCTTGCTAAAAGTAAGGTCTTTGGAATTGGGGTGGATATGGAGGAGGTTGATAGATTTGCAAGCATTTTTCATTGTGAGCCCGCGGTTTTGCCTTGTACGTATCTTGGTCTTCCGTTAGGTGCAAATATGAAACTCGCCAAAAAATTGGACTTATATTATGGAAAAATTTAAGCTTAAGCTTTCTTCTTGGAAAGCTAAAAATCTCTCTTTTGGTGGTAGAGTGACTCTTATTAAATCCGTGCTTGGGAGTCTTCCATTGTATTATTTTTCGATGTTTAAAGCGCCTAAAAAGTGATTGATGAGCTTGAGCGTATTAGAAGGCGTTTTCTTTGGAGCGGGGTTGAAGACAATAGAAAAATTAATTGGGTTTCTTGGGATTTGGTTACTAAAGCTAAAATTCATGGAGGGCTTGGAGTTGGGTCTCTTAGATGTCTAAATTTAGCTATTCTTGCAAAGTGGTGGTAGAGGTTTAAAGTTGAGAGACATAGTTTATGGTTGGGTTGCATAAAAGCTCTTCACAATGTCAAAGGTGTTGATGGGTCGGTTTTGGCTAAAAAAGGTATTTCGGGTGCTTGGCTTTCTATTTCTCAAGTTACTTGGGATTTAGATGTAAGAACCCGCGAAAAAGTTGTAAAAGGGTAAAATGGTCTTTTGACACATTATAAGACCATTATGTAAAATAATATGTATTTGTGGAACAATATTATAAGAAATAAGAGTTTATGTGAAATTTGGAGTTTTACCGCGTGAATAGTGAAATATGGCTGAAAAGGGCAAAATAGTCATTTGACATAGAAATGACCAAAATGTCAAAAAAATGTGAAGCTAGTAATTAATATAACTTGGTTTGTAAAGATGTGAACTCTTGGACCATTCTTGGAACAAAAGAAAGAAGTTAGGGACTAAAGTGTAATTATTTTATAAAAATTAAATATATAAGAGAGTTAATAAAATCTCATCTCTAGAAATCAGTAGAACCTCATAGAGAATTCCAGAGAGAATGAGAGAGAGCCAGAGGGGAGCACGGGAAGATCAAGCAGCTTGGGAATTTCTTCAAAGGAATCAAAGGAAAAGCTTTGGAATTAGTGATTCCAAACTCCAAGAGGTAATATTCTAGCCTTTGAACTCAAAATCTTGAACGGGAGTTGAACTTTAACTTCTGATTTTCGAGAGATTATAGTTCCAATGAATTCATCTTGCCTAAAAATCACCACGAAAGCATGTTCTAACCATAGAATGTGTAAAAATCAAGAAATGGTGATTTTTGCTCAAGAACCCTAAGTCACGGGTTGGAAAGTTCAGATGGTTTAGATGAATCTAATATGTTAGAAATGATGAAATGAACATGTAGTGGTTGTCAATTTGATAAAAACGAAGCTTTGATGCAACAATTGTGAAAATGGGTTTTTAATCTTAAGAACCCTAGAAATGGGTAAAAAAGATGAAACTGATTTTTATATGTTTCTTATAGTCTTGTTAAGTCAAACATGATATAAGTAATGCAAGAAATCAGTTTCAAGCTTGAAAATCCAATAAAACGATTTTTGGTGAAAAATGATATTTTCGGAAGAACTTTCAAGATTTTAAAGAAGAATCAATGTTTTTGTGGATTAAAACTAAGTATGAGTTGGTATTTAGAGCCTGGGAATGACCCTAAACCAATTAAGTTAAGTATTAAGAGCTTAATGGGGTGAATAGTGGAGCTGCAGTTTGGAAAAAACGCCAAAAATGGCAACATACTATGGATCGCGACCCGATCCTAGGGTAGATTGCGACCCGATCTCGCGGCAGGAAAATTTCTCAGTTCTGTCCAATTTTTAAAACTAGAAACCATAGCCAGGCTTGCCCGTTTGGTCTGTAACTCGTACCATAGCCTTAAAATGGTATGAAAACATATCGTAAATTGTTAAATCCGTAATCCGACCTTGCGGAAAAACCACTGTAGCGGCAGTGGCCAAATGTCAAGCTATGTCAAAACTTGATTTTTGGAACTTGAGCTAGACTTGTCCAATTAACTCCAAATTTGAAACACAAGTCTAATATAGCATAAGACTTCATGGAAAAGTGTCGGAACTGAAATACGACCCCTCGGGGGTACTGTAGCAAAATACGCGTATTTCGGAGAAAATTATAAAATGAGTTTATTAAAGGTTATACTTTTGTATGGCATGTAGTTATGTCATGTGAGACTCTTAAGTCATAGAGTTAGTTGTAGTATGCATTTATTAAATATATATATGCTACTTGTATAGGTGGTGCTTCGAACATTGTTGAGCACGGAAAAGGGAAGGGTGTACGAGAAGCTTAGTGACCCGTAGTTACACCAAGGTGAGTTTTATGAGGATTTTTCTAGTACATAGCAAAATTATATTTTCAGAAAATGAGATTTCCAAATACTTTTAAATACTAAAGTTTGGAAATAGTTTTGAAAGTAGCTCTAAGAGCTAAGTGTTTAAAAGAGATTTTTAAGATGTTCAGTTTTTAAAGAAGTATAGCTTGTAAAGTTTTGAAATAAGCTCCATATGAGAGCTAAAGATATTGAAATTAGTTTTAAAGTGATTTTTGAGAGTATGAGTCAAAGAGTTTATAAGTTTGAGTTTATTTATAAATTGTGTTCCTTTTGATCAATTTGAGATGTAATGAAGAAAGTAATGAGATAAGAACTAAAGCAAAGAAAGTAATAAGAGTCAGTTGTCCGGACTAGGATCACCCACATAATCGGGAGATCTGAAGACACTACTGGGATGGTACCTCCCGTCTCGAAGTAGTTGTCTAGCTTAGCATACCATTGTGCTTGAATCCGTTCCAAGTCACAAAGGGGAGTCAGAGAGAGCATAACCTAGCGGGTGGATCTGTTCTGTCCCGCGAGGGGTGCTAGTAGAATGAATTAAATTAAACTAATTCATGAGTTTCAGTTGGTCACAAGTAAATGAGAAAGAAAGCAGTTATAAGAAGGAAAGCAGTTTTTAAAGAAAGAAATCAGTTTTGAGAAAGAACACAGTTTTGATAAAAGAAAGTAGTTTTTGAGAAAGAAAATATTTTTAAGTTTTGAAGATAGAAAAGAAAAGAGATTTGAGATTTATTATGGAAATTAGTTCTAGCAGTTTACTTGTTTATAATTCAAGTTTTAAAGCAGAAAAGTTTTGGGTCTAAAACCCATATTACTCACGAGACTTTATGTCTCACGTATTATTTTTTTAAATACTATGTACTTAGGTGAGATGAGCAGGAGCTGGAGTGGGACCAGTGTGAAATACAGATAAGTTTAAATTATGGTTTCTGTATTCAGTCTATAATACCCATTGAGAGTAAAATTTGTAAAAAAAAAAAATTATTAAGTGGCTTTTTGATAGTCACGTGTTGTAAGATGTTTTATATTATAAACTGTACTAAACTACGGTTTGGGAAAGGGGTGTTACATTAGATGAGTGGGGTATTTCCTTAGAAGATTCCTTTTTAAGGATTCTTGGTGATGGTAATCATACTTTTTTCTGGAATGATAAGTGGTGTGGGCAGGTGGCTCTCAAAGACTTGTTCCCAAGACTTTATAGTATTGAAGTTAGCAAAAAATGCCTTGTTGCTGACCGAATTCCAGTTTCTAGTAGGAATAATCCGATTTGGTGCTGGAAGAGAAATCTGAGAAGGGGCTGTGAATCGGATGAACCGGAAGGTTTATTGAGTGTTGTGGATTCTGTGAACTTGTCCATGGTGCCGGATAAATGGATTTGGAAAGAGGAGGTCTCGGGGCTGTTTTCAATAAGCTCCCTGCGACGTCTTATGGAGGAAAAGGCTGCTATTTCTAATTCTTTCCGGAAGATTGGGTGGGTTAATTGGGTACCCTTGAAGGTAAACTGTTTTGTGTGGAGATTGAGTCCCGATCGTGTCCTTGTGGCTGCTAATCTGTTGCAGAAGGGTGTGGTGCTGAATTCTGATCGTTGTCCGCTTTGTAGATCGGATATTGAGACCACGGATCACGTTTTCTTCGGTTGCAGTTTTGCTAAGCAGGTTTGGTTTCGGTTTTTCTTATGGTGCAGTGTCTCTTCTCCTGTTCCGGACTGTAGTGCTCGTTTTATGGAGGTTTTGGAGTTGGTGTTGTCGGATAAACATAAAGAGAAGTTGAGAAAATCCCTCCTCTATGCGGCGGTTTGGTGCATTTGGAAAGCTCGGAATGATGCGGTCTTTCGGTACATTAATGCCTCTCCTTTTAAAACGGCGGATGAGATAAAGCTTATGACGTATAATTGGGTCAAATTTAGATCCCGTTTCTCTAGTATTGCTTGGTTTGATTGGATTGTATCTCCTTTTAATGCTTGTTTCTTGTAACTTTTTCCGTTTTCTAGCGTCTTGCTAGTTGTTTGCTTTCTAATAAATTGCCGCCGTTCAAAAAAACAAACTAAATATTTTCATGGGATCACCAATCGTCAAATGAGACATTTGGTCGTGAAAGGGATAATGGTTAATGTGATTTGACAAGCAGATTAGAACTTTGGGAACAATAAATATCTGGGGTTAGATGAATTTTACAATTGGGTTTGTTGAATTGCATTGGGACATATTACGATATGATGTGATTGATTTTTGTAAAAGAATTTTAATACATTCTCGATTCCCTAACGAATGCAATTCTTCTTTTGTTACATTGATCTCGAAAATTCAATATCATTTGTTCGTTAAGAATGATAGACTTGGTAGCTTAATCAGATGAAAATATAAAGTTGTGGTTAAGATTTTTGCTAATAGTCATACACACGTTCTTTCATCGGGTATTTTCATCGTCTTTCTATTTAACCAGACAAATTCTTGATGTCTCATTGGTCGTTAAGGAGGTAGACGCATTGGCTAAGAAAAAAATTATTTCTTTTCAAATTTTATTTTGTAAAAATCTAATGATACAATTAGTTAGGGTTATTTAACTGATAGCGTAGAATATATGCATTTTAGCACAATACGGAGGGGTGGATGATGCTTGTCTAAAATTATCAATGCCTTCTACTTTGGTGAACAATGTTATTGCTAAATATTTTTTTTTTAGGTTAGGGGTGTGGTTTTTCATTCTCCTTATCAGCAGTCAGTCAACACATCTTACTTTTTTTTAGAACGGCAACCATATATTAAACAAACACAAAAAACGCAGCTAGCAAGAAGCTAGACAAATGTACAAAGAACAATTACATAACGGAAATCGCTAAATTAGGATCTAGAAGCCAAGCATCCCATCTAAGACAACTTTTTGCAACGACTCCTAATCCACAAAAACGAGTAAGAAAAAATATTATCCCAGCACACGCACTTCTTCGGCTTTTCTGTAGAGAAGTCAATGGGCTTCCTACTAGATGGAATTTGGCGAGAAGAGGGCTTGATATTCCTTCTATTGCGTGTGTTGTGTGTGAGAAAGGTGGTGAATCGATTGATCATCTTTTCTTTGGATGCTCTTTTGTGACGGATCTTATTACGGGTGTTGCTAAGTGGTGGGGGATAAATATTCATTTTGTTGCGAGTCATGCAGATTGGTGCTTATGGTTTGACAATCTGTGCATGCTGAAACATAGGAAAGTTTGCCTTCAAGTGATTTTTATGACAGTTTGGTGGTGTGTTTGGAACTTCAGGAAGTCAACACCTCTTACTTATTTTCTTATCATTGAAAATTATCATCACTCACTATCTCTCAATTCTCTTTACTTTTTAAATTAAAAAGAATTAATTTAAGAAACAAAAAAAATTAATTTAAATTTAAATTTTCATTAATGCTAATATATTTAAAAATTAAAATGTGGTTTTTCGAGAGCCCGTCCGGTTTAAGCACTATATTTTAGTTTGGCCAAAAAATATAAATCAATAGATTAGTTTATTTTTTAGTTTTCATTAATACTAATATATTTAAAAATTAATTTAAAATATAAATCAATGGCTTCTACTTAGTGTTTTAGTTTTAAGTTAAAAAAACTAAAACACTTAGATTTATATTTTTTGATAATATCTTCTTTGAGCTTCAATGTCATCTTGAATGGCGTCCGAAGATATGACTTGTGGGTTGCATCAAAAGATGCATGTCAATTGCCCGTTGTTTGTCCTAGCGGATTTTCTCCATTTTCAGTGCCCATTTTTCTTGGAATCGTACATGAGACGAAATAGTCGAATATATTTTATCAAAATTTCCATTTATTGCATCCATGTACTGAGCTTGAAGACGTCGCTTTTCCTTTCGCTTTTTCTCGATCGCGTCCTATGGGCCTTTCAAACTCGTTTGCTTCTTGATTGAGGTCGAAACCGACATATGCATCGGAAGACGCCGTGTATTGGGTCTATGATGTTTTGGATCGTTTTGATCCATGTAACACTTCCGGGACCCCCTTCCATCTTGGATAGGCTCGAACAACTTCCCCAAACCCCATAAATTTAAACGGTTTTCCTTTGTTCTCCGGACGATAAACTGTAAGTGCTTTTTGGAGTATGTCTTCGTCGCTTTCACCGCTTTTCTGTTGATCTTTGAAGTTCGTGTACAAGCCGTTGAACTTCGTTGCTTTCACCGCTTTTGTAGTGATTATATCATTCGATCGATACAGTTCACGCCCCAAATTTTTATGCAACAAAGTTCTAATAGTTTCCCAAAAATGATATTTAGATTTGGCGTTTCGCCGTTTCCGGCCTCGACATTCTCCGAAGCATCGACTCACGCCCATGTAAAGTGACTTCTTCTTCGAGGGTCCAAGGTTAAGCATATGTGGGACCGGTTTTTTCCTTGATTTTTTAGAATTTTTACATTGGTGCTGGGCACCATCGAAGTTAAATTCGACTTGTGTCTCTGGCACAACATCGGCACCTGAATCAGAACAGGATTCGTCGACGGGCTCGGGTTGTAGTTCGGTGAAATTTGTGCTAGGTGTACCAAAAAATGAGTTAAAGGGAGATTGAGGGTAAAAAGTAGGTGGCATCGTCGGAAATGGAATTGTGGTGGATAGAAAATGGGACGTTCCATTTGCAGGATATAGGGTTGCGACGACGATTCAATGCCCATGAATATGTTTTTTCATTGCCTTAGATTTTTTTATTTCTAGGATGAAGACACTTTGACAATTTTTGTAGGGTAAACTTTGAGAATGTTTGTGGTGTAAGTATATATTTATAGTTAAAATAATTTAGTAATTAAAAAAAAAACTTACGGCTATATAGTCATTTGTCAACAATCCTCACGTGACGAAAATACCCCATGCGGGTTCAATTTTGAGGGGTCACCGCAAGGGGGGGGGGGGTTCCCCATGAAGAAGAGGCCTCACTGCACCCCTACCCATCACCACATCGTGCGGTCTTAAAAGTGGCCTCCTCTAAAGTGATCATTTTTTCTACTTATTAGTTAATATCAATAAATTAGAACTAATAAATATAATTTTTCTATTTAGACTATTTATTCTTTAATTGTATTCAATAAGTCATTAAACTTTTTTAGTGTTGTCAATACACCATAATAGTGCGTTTCAATCAAATAATTATGTCAAACTGGATGTCACTATGTAGATAATGTTAGTGTCAAAATAACCTAAATGAATAAATTATATTATATTTAATGTCACTATGGACGAAACGTATAATTTCGTATTAGTTTATCCGGTTAAAATCTACCTTAATGATGTAATAAGAACCTAAACAAAGTTTATTGACTTATTGAATACAATTAAAAGATAAGTGACCTAATGGAAATTTTATGTGTTATTGATTGTCATTTTATGAGATTAACCGTTTCTTTTATATTTTAACTAAATGAATAAATAGTCGCACGTTGTGCAAGTGAAAGTTATGTAGTCAAAGTTTTAACATATATTTTGTTGAAGATGATTATGTTATCACATTAACTATGAGATAATAATTATAATATTAAGTTGACATATACAATTGCAACTATTTTGACTAATACTAAACAATGAGCTTTATCAATGGCTTGTACATTAATTAAATTAAACATAATTATTGATTTAATATTACCGGTAATTGTTGTTATGATTAGTTAATTTAGAAGTTATTAATTTCACCATATTTTAATTTTTAATATAATTATGATTTAAAATGTCAATGATTATTATTGTTTGTTAACAACCATTTATTATTATTGAAAAGTTATAGAAGACTCTTAAAACTACTAATTATTATTAAAAAATTATTGATGTTAAAACATTTGAATAATTACAGAATATTTAAATAAAACTATTATATGATCATTATAAATGATTTAGAGGTTAATCTTAAAAGTTTTTAATCCATTTGTTTATTTAATTATGTTAGTTATCATTATTTATGACTTATGGTGGTTTTAGCTGACCTGGGATAGCGGTGCTAAGGTCTCAGATAGCGTCGCTATTGTAACAAACTATTATATGATCATTATAAACGATTTAGAGGTTAATATTAAAAGTTTTTAATCCATTTGTTTATTTAATTATGTTAGTTATCATTATTTATGATTTATGGTGGTTTTAGCCGACATGGGATAGCGGTGCTAAGGTCTCAGATAACATCGCTATTTATGGTGGTTATCTTCATTACACATCGTTATTCCATGTAATTAGCGTCGTGATGTCTTCACATATGTCATTATCCTCAGCTGATAGTGTCGCTAACTACGATGTTCAACATTTTTCTTTCTGCTCTGATTCAGCTTCAGTTTTTAGTCTTTCCGTGCATAATCCACAAATCTTGTACAATTACAACTTCCAAGTACAATGAGTATTTTCAACTCATTTTGCTTTAATTTATATTCAAAAACACCATGATATCGCCCGAGATATGTGCAACAATAATGCGAGATCAGAAAGGTATAAACTTAATCTATGATTTTAGGGTTTATTAGTTTGTTGCAATTTTCGTTGAACATGTGATACCGTTTTAGTGTGAGATCTCGTTTTTTATAAGTTTTCGTTGTGTTTTTATTTGCTAACGAGTTTTCTAAACCTAACACTAACTATTATCACTCTTCAACTTCCAAAATATTTTGACAGAATTATTTAACCATGCATATTTATTTTAATATTTTAACTACATACTATTATATCTAGGCAATGAGCGGACATTCGTCAAAGATTTTGTAAATAAATGTAAAGTCTATTTCTTTATACAAATTGTTAAAAAAGATAATATATAATTGTCACGGTAATTATCAAACTTTTACCTGTTAATGGCATCTTCAACCCCACTCTATAAATAGAGTTACTTCATTTTTTACTTTATTTTGCTCCAACCCAACACTATAACCAACTCTATATTTAGGTATTTGAATAGTATTCTTTCAAATATAGAGTAATACTATTTATTTACACTAAATATAGAGTTAATGTTTCAATTGTCATTTTTAGTCCTCCAGTTTTTGTTTTTATACATTTCTAGTTTATTTAAATATAATAACAAATATTTAAAATCATATTATATATATGAAATGATATTAATTAATTATAATTATCAAAATTGATATTTATATATCAAATTCATATAAAAATTTACGTATATTTAAAAAAAATTAAAGCACGATAACATGTTTTATAAAAAATGTAGAATATATATATATATATATATATATATATATATATATATATATATATATATATATATATATATATATATATATATATATATATATATATATATATATATATATATATATATATATATATATATATATATATATATATATATATATATATATATATATATATATATATATATATATATATATATTCTAGTAATATTACGTTAAAAGTTAATAAGTAGAATGAGAGATTTTGACATTTTTTGTAAATGAAGAAAAAAGAATATGCTAGGAATATACATTTTAAAGTAAAAATAGTGTGAAAAATAGAGGTGTGTTGGAGAGGATCCATTTTTTACACCATTTTTTACTTCAAAAATAGAGGTGAGTTGGAGATGATCTAATGTAATTTTTTATGATAAAATAGTCAACATCGGAAACAATTTGGTAAATCGATAATCGATTTGAAAGAAAAGATGAAGTCTCAAAATTTTAAATAATAATATATTAACTTTGATGCCATTTTCTCGATATAATTGTATAATTATACATTTAGTCTTAAGTGTTATAATATTCACAAAGTTCATAAAAAACCAAACTTGTCTGCGATTTATTATAAAATTTTAGTCAACATTATATGCTCTAAAGATTCATTTCACACCTCAGCGTTTTATTTGATTTGAAAAACAATCCAAATATGTATTAACTAATCTAATTAAAGACAACGTACCATATATTTTTAACTTATCAAGACTCAAATATTTTAACTTACCAATGATAAAGCTTTCATAAGTAGTGACAATTATAACATGTATGATTGCTTCTTCACTTTTATATAGCTGATAGAGACGTTTAAAACTTTCACTATGCGCTCTGAAAAAACAAAAGAAATAATTTTGACGTTTAAAACTTTCACTATGCGCTCTGAAAAAACAAAAGAAATAATTTTACAAATTGACACCATTTCGTTTTTTTTTTTTTTTTTTTTTACTTCCTATTATTTATAATCATATTATCTTTTGTTGTAACTTGTAAGTCATGTTTATTTTTAATAAAAAAAATTTTATTCAGCTTAATTGCATGTCATGATAAATTAAAACCACTAGTGTATTTGGTCAACAATTAAACAAAACGTTAGTAAGAGAATACTAAAAGAAAGAAATATTTCATTTTCACAAATCGTCATACAAGTTCGTTCTTGAAAATGAAGCATAATTTCCCAATGTTGTTGGAGATTCCTACAATCTTCGATTTGAAATTTGAATTAGTCAAATATTGTGCGTGCACGACGGGTAAAACCTATCAACTTGCAATTGTTTAAGATAGTAATTTATAATTATTGATATGTGTGGTTACACATTTAGTGTTATATGTTGTTATTGGATAAAAGAATATAAAACGTTATTATTATTAGACCCGGCAAACGTATAGTGTCGACTCAAAATATTAAACAGGTTGAGAGAACTTGATCATAATCCGACTCGTTTAATAATCGTGTCGTCGTGTCATGTTAATCCGTTTATTTTCGTGTCGAGTTCGTCTCGGGTTAGCGAGTTTAGGGTTAATGTAACACCCCAAAATTCAGAGTAAAAATTTTCGTTTTAAAATGGTTCAAATACATGAAACGGGTTGTTAAATAAAAACCATTCCAATTAAAACTTAATATTTAAAACATATGAAATCGTACTTAACAAAATATTTGCAACATTATCCAGTGGAAGACTTGATTAACAAAAACCTCAGATGCAGTACAGTCGTGTCGTGCTCCAAGCTCAAGCCAGCAAATACCTGAGAAATAGTTAGGGTGAAAGAGTAAGCACAAAGCTTAGTGAGTTCCCCAAAATACCACACGATTCATCAAAACACACAATCACAAGGGTCTTCGAGCGTGCCCGGAACAACCTGGCTCTCGGGCATGCCCTGATCCGGCTCGATTAAGAACTCACGAGCCTGCCCCGTTCCGTCCGTCACCAAATCAGCTCATTCTTTGATCTTTGGGTACCCACGTACGACCGGTCATGCATCGTCATTTATCATGCAGCAACCCTCGGATCGATCAACTCATTCTTCAGTCGCCAGAACGAATCTAACGACTATCACATATAAGCACAATAGCTTAAGCATACAACCTAACCCATCGAGTTCCTATTACTAACCATACAGTCAAATAACGTAAGGCACGCCCAGCTAACACATTACTTCACACAGTAACTAAGGCTATATACGCATGCAATTTCACCCATAGTATAGTGAGAAGACTCACACTCACTCCCCTGATCCGCAAAGCCAAACAACACTCCACACGCGCGTCTTCAGATCCTGACAGCGCAAACCTCCTAATAAGGATAAACTCCACTTAGAACTTCCTAAACCCCAAACAATATAAACTCCTAAGGCCGGTATCGCAAACCCTCAAGTTTAAACCAAAAGTCAAACCGGTCAAAAAGTCAACGATCAAATGTCAAAGTCAAAGTCAACGGTTAACAGGCAGTTCGCGCTGCTAACTTCCCGAGTTAGTGTCGCTAACTATGAACAGACTCAAAAATCCATTAAGCTGTTAATCTATTCAGACAATGTCTCAAATCTTCAAGGGACCTTCCAAACAGTTCCTAGATCCCTAAAAATCCTAACTTTATCATCTAAACATAACCTTGCAAGCTCATGAACATGATCCAAGTCCAAAATGACCCTAAACTCAACAAAATCATCAAAGAGAGTTTGCTTATTCCCTAAACCAACTTAATGGTTCTACATCAAGACTTAAAGGCATAAAGTTCCAAACTTTATCTTTCCAAAACATGGACAACACTAAAAATGGACCATCACTCCATTTCAATTCATAAAATCCCACTAAAAGCATAATAAGAACCTTAAAAATGCATAAAGATGGGAGCTTTACTCACAATGGTCCGGACAAAAGCAGACCTTTGAAACTTCACCCAAGAGAAACAACTTCTAGCATCACCATCAGTCTTTTAGCATCACCCAAGCATCAAAAATCCTTTCCAATATGCCAAAAGCACCAAAAATTCATCCAAATGAGCTAGAGAGGGGAAATAACGAGTTTGGGGGCTGAAAGGGTGTAAATGGCGGCTGCCCTTGGTTCCCCACCCTTAAATACGGCTCAACATCAAAATCTAGGGTTTTGGCCCAAAATCAGCAATTAGCGTCGCTAACTGCACAACGTACAAACCCACCAACCAAGCCAGCGATAACGTCGCTAAATACTGATTAGCGTCGCTAATTTCAAGATTAGCGGCACTAATCTAAACTTTGCGCAAGTTCTCCAACTTTTGATTCCTTTGTACTCGAAACTTTGGCTTTCCGGAATTAGGATCTTACAGTTAGACCTTGTAAATATGTATTGTCGTATCATGTTGAAATACCAAACAAGTCGAAAGAGTAGGAGTTAGTGAACCAAAAATGAAAAAGTAAAAAAAATGGATAGAGTAGAAGTTTGGAGGCAATGGAAAAATCCATTGCAAGTTTAGAGAGAAAAACGGAAAGTGTAGGAGTTGGAGAAGCGGATAAACGAGGTTGCAGTGATAATAGAATGATTGAGTGGGGCTGTGGAGTATATAAGAGAATAGAAAAACGAAAAACTAAGCTTAGACTTAAACAACAAAGTTGATTTTACATTACAAAGTGACTCAACTCAAAGTTTTTCTTTTATATTTGATTTTAGTTTTGGGTTTATCGAATTTATCCACAGAATTAAAAACACTTCCATTTAAATAAATGAGTCATTTTCAAGTTGAAACTCTCAACCCTAACCTTACCTGTTTAATAATCGTCTCGTATCAACACATTTAATTAAACGGGTTGAAATCTTTTACCCAAACTCGTTTATTTTGTGTTGAGTTAGTGTGTTGTGTCAGTGTTCACCACCTCTAATTATTATAAATAAGGTATTATAATTACATTGTTATTATATGTGAAAAATAGTTTCAAGCTATATATTGTTATTATGACTGAAAACTAAAGTATGTTTCTATTATAGGTAAATAAATTATAAATATGTTGCTATTATAGGTAATTAGGTATAAGAAAATATGATACATGTTACAAGTTTTAGGTCCTCACATATTATTATACTGATACAAATGTAAGTGTGTTGTTAGTCTGGATAAATAATAATACATTGTTGTTATAGGTGAACAATAAAGTAAATTTTTTATATACTGACATATGTAGTGATTTTCTATAACTTACCCTACTTATTTTGCGTGTTCTAATTAGATATGCCTATGAGGTTGGGGGACCGAAGGCTCCAATCCTTATCTCTAGCTGCATCCTTGAATCTTCGTCCTTATCCCTATACACATCTTTGGATCCATGACCCAATATCCATCCTCATCGGAGAATATAAATGTATCTTTATCCCAAATGGAGTGGGATCCCAACGAGGAATCAGAGATTGAACAAATAATGTAAACAATTTTCTAGTCCATTTTCTCCACAAATTCACAAAACATAAAACCATAGATAATTTAGGGTTTTTTTTGAACGTCCAAATTATATTTAAAAGAACTAGCATATAACTAGTAAAGTGAAATTACAAATACAAAATTGACAAAATTGAGTTTGTAGTCATCTGACACAGATCACGTTGAACTTAGTACTTCTATTGAACCACTAAAAAATGACGAAGACGATATATTAACAAGCTTCAATTATGTCTATTGAAGTCATGAACTCTCTTAGATCATAAAATATGATAATCAAGAATTTTGATATACACTTAACGGTTGATTATCACAAGTCCTCGACTTTTGAGACTGGTAATAGGATCTTAAAGGTACACAATCGACCCCACAAATGTGTAAAACATGAAATGAAGTTCAAGACAATGCTATGAACCATATTCTGTTTTCTGTCCTCCAAGCGCGCCCCTTCAGGTTTTAAAGACGGCGATGACAGAGGTGATAGATCGACTTATGATTCTAAATCATTCAACACTAACTGTTATGAAAGCAACCCGTTTAAAATTTGGTTGAATTGAGAAATCAAGTCTAAAACAGTATTGTCAACAATATTTCTTCATCTGATCACCAATCGTGGGACTTCTAATTCTTGGGACAAAAGAAGAATTATATGATTCATATTACTTAAATGTGAATGTTTTAATCATTCGCAAGCTTCGCTAGTACATAATACAATACGAGCAAATGCTTATACACTTATATCAAAACAAAATACAAAATATATAAACATGAATGATTATTACATTTGCTAGCTTCGTTTTGAGAAAAACACACGACACACATTAATGCATCGTTTTCAACAAAAAAACAAACACCACATTATATATTTAAATTTCTTGATAGATTTTAATTATTTCAAAAAAAATTTGTGAACCAAAACACTATATTATATATTTATCAATTATTTTATTAATTTTTTAAAAAACCAATAAGCACTTTCTCAAACAATCTCAAACACCTAAAGGGCGTGTTTGGCATAACTAGTTGGAAGCTAGTAGCTGGAAGCGAGAAGCGGGTAGCTGGTAGCTGGAAGCTGTGACGTTTAGTTTGTATATGACAGTTCGACAAAAATAGTTGAAAGCTTTTAATATATGTAAAATTAAATAAAATGACATCTGCGTAATTATTGATTATAGTTTTAAGGATATTCTAGTAATTAATGATATAACTGGTAGAACTTTTTGTTAAACGTTATTTCAACTAGCTTTTAAAATAGTAGTATTTAGTTTAAAATAAAAATTTCAAGCTCGTGTCGCCGAACGAAGCTTTTGGTTTTAATTAGAACTATTTCATAAACGGTACAAGCTAGAAGCTCTCAAATGCTTTCAAAAGCTCCATGCCAAACACGTCAAAAGTATATTAAGCCTAAAAATTAATATTAATGTATCGAAAATGGAATCTTTAAAGATTTTAATGCATTTTCCTTTCTTTGTCCCTTAAACTCCTTTAGTCCGTGCAAATGGTATTAATGTATCAAAGTTAATATTAATGTATCAAAATTAATATTAAGCCTAAAAATTAATATTAATGAAAATCAAAATACACTTACATGTATGAGGACAGTTCAGTGTCTTTTCGCTTCCGCCTTGACAGCGCCGTGCTCGCACGTTCTCCGACCAACAAAGCTGTGTTTCTGGTACTATTAACCCCTTCACAGAGTTGTATCAGCGTCACCACCGCGAACTCCTTTCCTTTCATCGATGTACTATCCCTATCACTTCCAGCAAGGCAGCGATACCGCCTTCTTCAACGTTTGAAGAAAAAAGACGGTGTCAAAGAGTCACAGCAAAAGCCCTAAACATTGAAGAAGCATTCGTAGTTGTCGACAATCCTATGGAGAAAAAGGCGGTGAAGCGGTGGAGCTGTAGTGATGGCGGAGAGAATTAGAATACGGAAAATCGAGAACGATCCCACACTAGCCGGAGATCTTCGTTTTCCAGCAGAGTTGCAGGGGAGGAGCGGAGGAGCAAACGGTGGTGGCAGATCTCAATTTGGATAGCAGGACGACGCAAAATCGAGAAAGTGTGGAGCGGCGATGGAACATCATTTGGGGAGGATGAGTGAGAGTAGAGAGGAAGGAAGCGGTGGTCGATGGTTTTGCAATGTAGAAGACGCAAAACCCAAGAAGATCCGACGAACGAAAAGATCGGATCCGGATCCAGTGGAAGATCCGCATGTCACAAATGGAAAAAAAATGCCCATGTCACAAAGAAAAGAATTACGCAAATTGATTAAGAGATAAATAAATGTATCAAAAACAAGTTGGGGCTAGCCCACTTGGCTAACAAGGTGATTACTAACAAGGAGGTCATGAGTTCAAACCCTGACACTAACATAACAAGGAGTAGTTTAGAAGTAGGGGTAGGATAGATTTGCCGTAAAAAAAAAAAAAAAAAAGTATAAAAAACGGAATCTTTAAAGATTTTAATGGATTTTCCTTTCTTGTCCCCTTAAACTCCTTCAGTCCGTGCAAACAGTATTCCTATTCCGGCAAAATAAAACCAACACTAGACCCTTTTCAGTCATTTAACTTCAAACCCTCCTATACTTTTTCAACACCTTCTCTCTCACATACAAACACCATATACACATAGTGACGACAACATTCAGCAGGCCCCTTTCTCTTTCTCTCGCTCTCGAAAAAGCCTGCCATTTTCCAAAAGTACTTTCAAAACAGTTGTTTCTATTGCTACACCCTCACTATTTCTCCAAATTCACAAACTTACCCCCTCCCCTTCTAGATTCCGTCAACTAACCGTCAAAGATCCCAGGCCAACCTCCGCCTTCGCCGGCAACGATGTCGTCGGACCACTTTCTCCGGAACTTGATATTGCTTGTAGATATTTAGTATATATGTACACATTGAAACAGGTACATAGATATAGACATATACAACATATATACATATAGGTATACGTACACGTACAGAACAGAGATAGTGATGGATTTGGTTGAAGGAGTCGGTGAGAGTTCTTCTCCGCCTCAGAGTTTTGGAAGTTTTAGCGGTAATGAAATAGTGAATGATGTGTATAATCGGTTAGTGGAGATAGGCAACGAAGAGGTTATTAATCATCCTGAATTCCGGGATCAGTTGGAAGCTCACTTCAACCGGTTTCCTGCTAGGTATATATGAACACGTACATAAGTTTATTATAAGTTTGTATCAGATATTTAATTTTGCTACTCGCTCGCATGTTTGTGGTGTTTCTGTGTACGCGCTTCTGTATCGTGAGCACGGTTTAGCATGCAATTAATTTTAGGAGAAGGTGTTGTCGACGCTTTGTTTTTGGATGATAGCAACCGAATTTGGTAATAAATTGTTTATATTACGTTAGTGGAGAGTGTGTTACTGTGGTCGTATTCGGGTACATCGCTTTTGATGTTTGGAGTTGAATTTCAAACCATTTTGGGGATGAATTAATTAATAATGTAAAAAGGTGTGGTAAGCTACTGTACATATTTACTATGTTTATAAACTTATCTGGTATCAGTTTAGCAGAGTTGTTGTAGACAATAGAGGACCAAATTTGGTATACAATTTCTAGAGGAGTTGGGGTTATTTACTTTTGGTGGTTGTGTTTCAACATTCAGTCTATTTATGCAACAGTGATCCCTGTTTTGAACTGGAAGCAAATTTTGAGATTGTTTTATTATTATTATTATTATTATTATTATTATTTACAAAAGTTGTGATAATGCAACAGTTATGCATTGGATATCAACATGGATAGAGTTGAAGACGTGCTGCTACATCAAAAGCTTCTTGTGTTGGCTAAGGATCCTGTAAATCGACCTGTTTTTCATGTTCGTCTTTTAGAGGTAATGGTTTTAGTTTCAAGATTGAAGCTACACATTATCAACTGTTTAAAGGAACGCTTGTTACTTGATGGATATAGATGAGAACAGTTTTTTGAGAAGTAATCTTGTGTGTGTGTGTGTGTGTGTGTGCATTTCCATACTTATATACGTCTTTATTGTTGCAATTTTTATCTTTTGGTCCTAAAATTGTGGTTTGCAGAACTTTTGGACTAGAGCAGATGTTGATGACTGTGAACAACAAGAATTAACAGAAGTACTTGCACCATCACACGCTAGGTATATTAGCAAAGACATAATTAATGTTTATGTGTTTCTGCAATTGCTTCCTCTTTTCCAAATGTGAAACGGTTTATTGTGATATTGTCATTTCATTGGTGTGCTGCTATTTTTATTATTATTACGTTTTTCACTTATTATCCACAGTGACAGGGATCAAGAGGTGGGTTTAGAACCTTGCTCCCAACTTGAGGACCTAAATTTGGAGGTCAGAAGAAATTCTGTTGATAAAGAGGGGGAGAATCTAGGAGAATCTTCCAGAAGGTACTGCATAGATGTTTGTTTATATGAAGGGAATAAATTACCATGTTATGAATGTGTGCAGAGTGGATGTTCCAGATATGCCAATTCATGAAGTCATATTTTCTGCTATTGACAAGCCTAAGCTCCTTAGTCAGGTATTTTTGGTGAATAAGTATGTTTTTCTTTATTAGCTTTTGGTTAAATCATGATTGCTAATCATTTTTGAACCTATCTTTCTCTCTCCTAGCTTTCAGCTTTGCTTTCGGACATAGAACTCAACATCCGTGAAGCACATGTGTTTTCAACAATAGACGGTTATTCTTTGGATATATTTGTGGTGGATGGATGGCCTTTTCAGGTACTTTTCCTTCGTTTATATCATCATATGAATTTTGTCCCAATTTTTTTATGTTGTGGTTAGGAAACAATTGCTTTACATGAAGCCATGGAGAAAGCAATTTCTAGAAGCGAGGTACTCCATATCTTACAAATGTTTCACCATTTAACTTCTTTTTTTGGAGCTAAATTGCTGTCTACCTTGTAGGGTTCATGGTCTGGTTCTTCTTCACATTCTATATCAGCTATACAGAAAGCTATAGCCACTCAAGCCCATTTTGTAGATGCAGAGATAGATAAAACATCATTAAAGATTGGAGAAAAAATTGCATCCGGCTCTTGTGGAGATTTGTACGTGTACACTGTTTTCCAATTTCAGTTCATTGTAATTGTATTCCTAATTCTTATTTTGTTCTTGAAAGATACCATGGAGAGTACCTGGGTCAGGATGTTGCTGTCAAGATTCTTAGATCTGAACATTTAAATGAAACATTAGAAGATGAATTTGCTCATGAAGTAGCCATGCTCAGGTAACTTTACTTTTCCTGTAAATTAAAACTAACTTTATTAATTGAACTAATAAAGCATCATATGTATGTTTGAAGGGAGGTTCAGCATGCCAATATTGTTCGGTTTATTGGTGCATGCACAAAGCAACGTCCTTTGTGCATAATAACAGGTAGAAAATTTCATGGAAAATTATTTATTTTTGGTGATTGTTTGATGTTTATGGTGGTGGTTGCAGAATACATGCCTGGAGGGAGCCTTTATGAGTACTTACATAAGAACCATAAAATCTTGATGCTTCGGGAGTTAGTGAAGTTTGCAATAGATGTCTGCAAAGGGATGGAATACTTGCACAACAGCAGCATAATACACAGGGATCTAAAGACTGCAAATTTGCTTTTGGACAGTCAAAATGTAGGTCTTATATTTCAATCCTTGGAAACTAGAATATTATATTGCACTTAGCTTATTGTTGAGTGTTGATTGAATTTTTAAAACATTTTAGGTTGTGAAGGTGGCAGATTTTGGGGTTGCTAGGTTTCTGACTCAAGGGGGAGTTATGACAGCAGAAACTGGAACTTACAGATGGATGGCTCCTGAGGTTTTTTGTCAATTTCTTTTACTTATTTGAGCTCTTATCAATTGGATTCCGGATGCAAGGCTTTAAAGAACAGACAACAATCTTAAAAGATTGGCCACAAGTTTTCAGTATTTTTGAAAACAAGGGGACGTTTGGTTTGCCGGATTCTGTAGGATTTGGCTGGAATCGGATCTCAATTCCATTCCAATCTTGCTTTTGGTTGCAAATGAGTACGGAAGTGAATTCCATCGTAAATTACATAACTTTTTGCCCACTGGATTTCAACATTCTATCCTAAAACCCATGGAGTTGAATTCCCTCGCTGGATTCTGATGGAATTGGCCGGAATTGGAATTGAATTCCAATCCAGTCTCACATTTAGTTGCAAATGAGTACGGAATTGAATTTGTTGGAATCCACAAATCCTTTGACCGATAGATTACAACATTCCATCCTAAAACTCAATGGATTTCGATTTCCAGCATTTCCTCGTTAAAATTACGCAAGTACCCTTTTAACCTTGAAATTTCACAAGTAAACACTTCTCGCCTCTCCATTTCCCCTCTTCTCGCTCATGAATTCCATTCTATTTCCTTTGAAAAAATCCATGACAGGATTCAATTCCTTCAAACCATTTCTTTGACAGAATTAATGCCCTCCAAAACTTTTTGTAAACAAACGACTTGGTTATTAAAGTCAATCTTGTTTCCAGTTACCATATCCGCAAGTTGAATTAAACGCATTAACTTGCGTAGATTTTTTTTTTAATAATATGTTTCAAGTAGCATTGATACACCCTGATTTTCTGTTCTTTCTTCATCATTTTGTGAAGTTTCTCTTATATATGGTCATGGTTTGCAGGTTATAAATCATCAACAATATGATCAAAAAGCCGATGTCTTCAGTTTTGCGATTGTTTTATGGGAGCTTGTGACAGCCAAGGTAACAAACACACAATTTCAACATTTATTCTACTGATTCTTTAATAAGCCAAACATTATTCTTATTATACATATAGAATTAACAAGCATATGAGGTTGTAGGTTCCTTATGAGAACATGACACCATTGCAAGCAGCCTTGGGAGTAAGACAGGTCATCACTTTTTCCAATTTCATTAACATTTGGTTCCCATAGTCTTATCTTTTATCCTTAAATTAAAACAAACAAGTGTTAGCTATATGACACGGTGGATTCATGAATATTGCAGGGCCTTCGACCAGATCTTCCCAATCATACACACCCAAAGCTAAAGGAATTAATGCAGAGATGTTGGGAGTTCGATCCTGGTAACCGCCTTTCCTTCTCTCAAATCAGAGTTGAACTTGAAGGGCTACTCCTGGAAATTCAGGTAAAAAAAACCTAATGCTTTCCAAATTAGCCCTTGAACTTGAAGGAATTGATGCAGAGATGTTGTGATTATTGGTTTGATTCTTGATTCACAGGATGAAGCCAAAACACCAAATGGCAGCTAGGCATTTCGGTACTTTGTACATATGTGGTTAATTAGATCATATTTACAGATATGGATAGTAAAAATTCCACTTGCCACCAGCCTATAAACAACTATAGGAGATTAAACTTAATTATGTCACAGAAACTTAGTGTACATATGTGTTTCGAGAAAGAGGAAGAGAAGCACGGGGGATGAATAGCTTTAAACAAGACTATTGACCAAAACAATCACCCATATTTGATTTATGAATGGGTGACATTGAACTATGGATGCATCAAGTCCTCCGTATTTGATTGATTTTGTGTTTGTAAGCACAAATACTGTTGAGTGGTTTTGATTTACTTTGGAATTTATGTACTTGTACAATAAGTCAAAATTGTTCCTTTTTTTTTATTTGAAATGATAAATATTTCCCTACTACTGATAATCTTTGCATATTAAAAGTGTGTAAACCAATTACAATTGTGCGTCTTGAATACCGAATTGGCTTTATTGATTTTTATATTTGTTGAAGAAGTTACAATACATACTTTTAAGCGCATTTTATGGATGACTTGGCTCTTATAAATATCTTTGGGACAATCGAAAATGCAATTTACATTAGATTTTGGATTATTCTATCAGCCTTCTTTGTACATGTGTGAGAAATTACACTACTCACTGAAATTTATTCTATTGTATTTCTTTAATGATATTATATTTGTGAAAATTAGGGACGAATGTTTGGATCAGAAAACCGAACTGGAACTGGATAGAGAGTGTTCGGTCCAGTTCCTGGTTACCACAAACCATGAAAACCGGTTATCAGTACCAAAAAAAGATTTTTAGGATTAAAAACTGGAACCGGAATTTTAAAAGTGTAATAATATGCTATTCCATTCCATTGTTTGCTTTTTCTATTTTTCAGCATTTAGACAGAATATCACTTAACTTTAAACCGTCATAACTTATCTGTTATTGATCTGATTGACCCGACTTTTTTTCCTGCATTTAGTTCATTGTTTAAACTTAATTTTAACCTATTTAAATGCTTTTTTTGGTTGTATTTTCACTGAGTTACACTCCTTCAAGCAGGGGATATTAAATATGTTTTTTTTTATATTTTTCAGCATTGGGCGAAATAACACTTAACTTTAAACCGACATAGCTTCTTCGTTATTGGTCCGATTGACCCAAAAAATTTTGCAGCATTTAGTTCACTGTTTAAACTTAATTTTAGATTATTTAAATGACTTTTGGTTATATATTCATTGAGTTACAGCCCTACAAAGCGTATTAAATCTGTTTCTTTTTTTGTTTTAAAAGCTAACATTTTGTTTATTGTGATAGAACTTGTATTTGCTTTATTAGTTAATGGAGTTTGTCACAAAATTACATTGGAACGTTAAGACGCAAGACAAGTAGTATCATCAATGTTTTGCAAATTTAAACTTAAGACGTTAAACAACTTCATGAACTTTTTGCAAAATATAATTGGTTTCGTTTTTTTCTCATTTTAACCGGTCTACACCCAAAACCTGGTTTTTTCCGTCAATTCGCTCCGTTTTCTGATCTAACCAGCCCGTATCATATTTCCGGCCGATGTTCTGGCATTGATTGTTGTCTTATTCGATTATTGGTTTTCCAATTTCAATCTTATACCGAAACCGGTTACATCTTTAAAATAGTCTCATAAAAAACAACCGAAGACATACATACATACCTCATTCATAGATTGATAAATATGTTTTTATCATTAATCCTCTCCAACCGAAATCCTATGCTACATTTGAGAATTTGTATGTATAGTCCCTCAAGAATGATACATATGCAGATTTTCATACATTTATTTTGTTTATCCTACTATTCTAGGATATCGGGATGGCAAAATGTACGGACTTAGGAGGTGGGCCGACCATGACCCACTAATGTCATGCGAGTGAGGTTTTGAGGGTCTATTTAAATAAATGAAATACATAAAAGGATACCATGAAATGTTTTCAGTCTTATTAAACGGTTTATTTCATAAAAAATATTATATTTTTAATTTTTTCTGTTTAAATTTAAAATTTTATTTTATTTTTTTAAAAAAACCTAAATTTTGGAGAAACTTTTTAATTTACCCCCTTAACCGGTTTTACAGGTTATACATATTTTTTTTTTCAGAAAAAATCTTAATTTCTTTTTTTTTTCCCAAAAAAACACTCAATTTCAGTGTTTTTTCACAAAGAAAAATTTTTCTTCGTTTTTGTAATTGACATAACTTTCATATACGATGTCCAAATTCTACGAACTTTATATCCCTAGAAAGGTCGTAAGTAATACTACAACTTTGCTTTACTGACTTTTGTTTGAATATATTCAGATATTTCGCTGCACTTGCTTGTTTTCTTATAATAAATGTATCTTTTGCATACGAGCTCCGTTTTCGACGTCCTATAAGTCGACAGATTCGTAAACACGAATACATCGTGTAATGAATATTATTTAAACCAAAATATTATTTGTATGATTTATCGAATTTTATGCTATTGTAGTCTATTATTCGAAATTATAGCGTTTACTCGATAATTGATTCGAAATAGCGTATTATAGTATTATAGTTTCCAATAATACATTAGTAAAGTTATGAAAATTACATTTCAACGTATTATCCTAATTTGCGTTCTGGTTGACCTTTGTTGACCAAATTTGACGGATGTCACAGACGGGGTCGCAAGAAAGTGACGACGTGGCACTTATGTGGTTGGAGTTTAAACAGTATAATTTAAACATTCACGAGCGGATGGAAAGGTCGTAAGTAATACTACAACTTTGTTTTACTGATTTTGTTTGAATATGTTCAGATCTTTCGCTACAGTCTCTTAAATATGAGCATAAATATAATTAAATATAACTAAATTTGAAAAATTAATTACATTAAATATAATTAAATTAAAATAAAACATTTCATTAATTAAGAAAATAAAATTACAAACATAAACTAAAACGACAAATTACAAATTAAAAAATACGACAAACCACAAACGTAAAATAACCGAAACCACGACCAATATTTTTATGATATCAGCTTTGTATTTTAAAACCATCTCGAGTGCTTCCCCCTCGAGACCCTCCTCCGGATTTGACAACAAAAACTTTATGTCTTTTAGTCGTTGTTTTTATTCACGGGCTCGTTGTCGATCATGGCGGGCTCGTTGTTTGTCTTCGTAAGATTTTTCTTTTAAAATTCCATCCGCTCGTGAAGGTTTAAATTGTACCGTTCAAACTCCAACCACATAAGTGCCACGTCGTCGATTTCTTGTGACCCCGTCTGTAACATCTGTCAAATTTGGTCAACAAAGGTTAATCAGAGCGCAAATTAGGATAATACGTTGAAATGTAATTTTCATAACTTTCCTAATGTATTATTGGAAATTATAATACTACAATATGCTATTTCGAATCAATTATCGAGTAACGATATAATTTCGAATAATAGACTACAATAGCGTAAAATTCGATAAATCATACAAACAATATTTTGGTTTAAATAATATTCATTACACGATGTATTCGTGTTTACGAATCCGTCGACTTATAGAAGTCGAAAACGAAGCTCGTATGCAAAAGATACAGCTATTATAAGAAAACAAGCCAGTGTAGCGAAATATATGAACGTATTCAAACAAAAGTTAGTAAAGTAAAGTTGTAGTATTACTTATGACCTTTCCAGGGATATAAAGTTCGTAGAATTTGGACATCGTATATGAAAGTTATGTCAATTACAAAAACAAAGAAAAAATTTTCTTTGTGAAAAAATCACTAAAATTGAGTGTTTTTTTCCCAAAAAAAAAAAAGAAATTAGGGTTTTTTTTCTGAAAAAGAAAGTATGTATAACCTGTAAAACCGGATAAAGGGTCTAAATTAAAAAGTTTCTCCAAAATTTAGGTCTTTTTTGAAAAAAAATAAAGTTTTAGGTTTAAACAGAAAAAAGTTGAAAATATAAAGTTTTTTATTAAATAAACCCCTTATTAAAATATCAATGTTTTAGGTTTAAACAGAAAAAAGTTGAAAATATAAGTTTGTATGTAAAAGTGATAAAAGCAATCAAAGGTGTTTTAGAGAGGGTGGGAAACTCTCTCAATCCTTTC
This sequence comes from Cichorium intybus, assembly GCA_023525715.1. Taxonomy (NCBI): domain Eukaryota; kingdom Viridiplantae; phylum Streptophyta; class Magnoliopsida; order Asterales; family Asteraceae; genus Cichorium; species Cichorium intybus. The sequence continues at coordinate 4,492,195 of CM042013.1, forward strand.
AACCTGTTGTGTCATATTAGTCATTCTTTTCAAACTCATAATATTGGAAAACTCCTTATTTTCAACTTTTTCGATCCTCAATGTCATATTAATTTTCTATATTAAAATCAAATAAATAAAGCAAAAAAATAACATTTAAAATTAAAATAAAAATAACGTTATATTAAAAAGTGCATACCATTACAAAAAAAATTTTAATCTTAAAACAAAAAATAAAATCCTGAAAGTATAAATAAAATCCTAAAACAAAAATCTACATCTCTCAACCATGAAGTTGAGTTAGTTCCTGCTTGCGAGCAAGAACAACATTCAGTGGTCCTCCGGTCAAATGATCATGTGGACGGAGAAAGAGAAACAAATCCTTTTTAACACGTCTGACTTTAATCACTTCTAGCTTATACTCAAGGATCAGTGCTTTCCTTTTTGCGTCCTCATCCATGATTGATTTCTTTCAAGCTAAGTACTCCCGCTTATTGCTCATTCTTGTAGGAGAGAAGTGTTATGTTTTCGGCGATGGTCATAATTTCTTCCTCTTCTGCTGGCGCGCATGTTGCATTTGTTGTTGTATATGCAGTTGAACTAGTTGACATTCTCCTGCAAATCCTTCCATTTATAGTTAACTTTATGCATTGTCCGATCAATACCACCAAGTTGCGTGTTGGAATGGCCCAACACGTGCTCCCAAAAGGACTCAGGATGTTGATGGTTGTCACGTTCTTCGTCATTATAAACAATTATGGGCGTCGTCTCAACCTTGTGAGAAAATATCGTTTTTGGGAGGTTGTTTGTGGTGATTGTGCAATTTCCGGTTCTGCTTCGACTTCATCACTTATTCGGTAGCTTGGTTTGGGAAACTGGAAGGGTTTCATCGCTTGACTCATTGTCGCCTTGGGGTTCACAAAAATGTGATGAGTCTAGGACATAACATTAAGGGGAGTTGCATGGAAGAGACTATAGTCGGAAGTGTTTCATCGCTTGACTCATTGTCGACATTTGTTGGTATTGTAGATAATAAGGCGATGGCGTTGGGGGAGCATTTGAACCGTCTTTGTCCTAATGATTTCTTGATTTCAAATAACCTGTTTTTTGGATTTTCCATAGTTTGAATCCATTTAAAAATAGAGAGTTTTGTGGAAAAAAAGAGTTTTTATAGAAATATAGGAAAGCGTTGGTAGATAATATGAGAGGAATAATGAATAATGAATGTGCATTTTTGAAGTGGTAGAGTGGGGTATTTATAGGGGTAGGAGTAAATTATTTTTGGGTAACTTTTTTATTGAAAACCTCCATCTATCATCGGCTTCACCAGCCCGCACACCAGCCATCTCTAGTGAACTTATTTGTGGCGGAACCCTCACGGCAACAGCTCCCCCAACCCACCTCCATCTTTCAACCACTCCGTCGTACCTTAGGCGTATGAAACCAAGTCGATAATCGAACTTAGTCAACCGGTTAATTCACGATAGATCTTTTAGCTTGAAGCCACAAACCATAGAATGTAGTTGTCAAACTCTCCCACCGCGATATAATTGTAGCTTTCAAATACCAAATTGACATTATTCCTTCAGTTCGGCATTGCAGCTCTAGTCGATACAACTTGTGAAATCGAATAACATCATAAACCTCTATCTTGAAATCCATGCTTTCAATTTGAAGAGGTTAGTTTGCTTTATATATACAACTAATCACCGGTTTGAATTTTAAGTTACTAAGGTTGAGAGGGGTGAGTATCCCGCACAATGCGGTGTTCTACGTGACAAGGGTAACCTCGTGCGGTAACATTGTACCCGTTGGGTGGTTTACCGCAGTGAAAATACCCGCACGAGTTCCTCACACCGAGCATACACACTACACACAATGCACATACTACCGTTTTTTTTAACGTTGGAACATATAAGATATTTTTTAATTTTAAAATTCAAAATTTTCCCTATAACTACTATTTCAACCTAACCCTTTAAACCACAACTCAAATGGCTACACTTCTATACTATTATTCTCAAATTCAACTACACAATGTCATCATCATAATCATCTTCTATGTCTTCAGACGCAGAGATGGTAAACAAGATAACCTTTATCGTTAAAATGATGTAAGGCATCGTCGAGCATTTAGAAAACAAAGCTAAAAGTTTGCGTGCGAGGACAAAAATGGTCCTTTACGGAGACAACATGAAGATGGCCACAATCTTCTAGTTGAAGACAACTTTACCGATGATGTCGTGTACGATGTGAAGTTTCGACAAAGGTTCCGAATGAGCAAAAAATATTCTTACGCATAGTTGACGATTTGAAGTCCAAGCATGAGCTAGGAAATATATTGAACGAGCATTTGGTGTCCTCAAGAGACGACGATAAATAATTAAAAATCTGACAAGTTCATGAGACAAAAAAAATACAAAGCTTAATGTAAGCGTGCATCATATTACATAATATGATTTTAGAAGATGAGAAAAAATGATATCCTGCTACAATGAAAACGAAAATTTGTCTCCACTAGGTATTGAAAAGCCACAATATCAAACAAATAGAATGGAAGTACGTAACCGAGATATACATTACAATCTTCGAGCTGATTTGGTAAAACGTGTATACATACACGATATACATAACGCTAAAATTTCGGACAATGACTTGACAAGTCGACGAATGAGGAATCAGAGGAGTTTATGGACGACGAGGTGGAAGAGAATTCGAACGACAAAGGTTCCGATGGCAATTCGTACGACTTGTAGGAGTGACGTTCGTGGTTAATTACATTTTGAAAAGTCGTTGGTAGTTTTAATTGCCATTTGTTTTTTATTGTTGTTTGTAGTTTTTATATTTGAAGGGCTAATTACGAAAAAAGCTATATTTTATCACATTTTTCCGGTTTAAGCATCTAATTTTCATAGTTCTAACTAAACCATCAATTTTTTAAAAAAATTAATCCGACTACTATGACTTGAAGAAGCCGGTTAATAATGGCTTCGATGAAATATTTTACCAAAAATTGGTGGTTTTTTCGATCATTATAACCGACAAAATCGATCATTTTGATCTGCGATAATAATGATTTCGATTAAACTTTTACCAAAACTTAGTGTTTTTTTTTTCCGAATCTTTAAAAATTTTGGTGGTTAAAACTGAAATTTCGACAATATATAGTGATTTTTCGTAATTAGCATTTTATAGTTAATGAAGTATTTTTTTATTAAATTTAATTAATTATATTGGTTATTTAATTATTTTTAAAGAAGTGAATGGTGGTGAGGGATGCCCGTTTACTAGATTTAAGGAAATGAGGGATTGGTGAAGGAGTGTCACATGACGTCCATGTGACATTGAAAAAATGAAGGGTGAGTGAAGGACGAGTGATGAACACTCCCCTTAGTTTACGACCGAGATAGTCGTCTCGACACCCTCGACAATGATGGGATGGAAGGAGCTGAAGGCTAGGATGGAGGGGGAGAGGTTATTAAAAATAGTTTAATTATACTCGACAAATATTTTCAACAAAGGGGATGGCTGAGGTGCGGCACCACTCCCTCCGGTCTAATAATTTAACTATACTCAACAAATCAATAGATTATAACATTTTTTCTGCTTCAGTCAAGCAACTTCTTATTTTTAATCGGTTAAGTGCTGATGTGATATTTACATAGCGAGATGGAATGCACGTGTAATTTATGCTCAATTTTAATTTTACTAAAAATATTAATATCAATATGGCGTCTGCATAACGTTCATTGACGTAGACATAGGGTACACATGTAACTTTTGTTTAACGTGTAGAACTATTTTCACTAGGAATGTAACATGTTTCAACCAGAACTAGAAAAACCTGTAATCAAATAAAACAACAATCGAGGACCAAAAATTGGACCAGAAGTATGATACTGGTTCTGGGTACGGGCCAGTTAATCGGGAAACGGAATTGAGTTTCATCGTTGGACATGTAACTAATATAATTAGAGGAATATAATTATATCATTGATGAACCTTTTACTCAAACATTTATAATTGAAAAAATATGATAATATGACAGAGGTGTGCACTTTCAATATAATAAAAAGGAAACACAAAGAAATGAAAATAAATTTTAATTATAAAACCATCCACATTAGTTTGTGTCCTTCTGTTATATTCTAAAAACACACACACACACACACATATATATATATATATATATATATATATATATATATATATATATATATATATATATATATATATATATATATATATATATATATATATATATATATCATATTCGTTACACCGTATCCAATTGAAAATTCTGCAACTTTTCAAATAACTTTTTTAGTTATTATTCTAAAGTGGTTAATTAATATAATATAATTGCAAAGAAAAATAAAACTTTTTACGAAGACTTTAGTCTTCTATAACATTTTAATACTAATAAGTAATTTTTAAAAGTCTTTTGTAACTCTTTAATGATAATAAACTATTTTTAAAATTAATTAATTAACAATAATAATATAAGTAACACGAATTTATAAACTAAGTTACGTTACCTTAAAAGCAACAAAATGTATTAACACATCTCAACACCACAAAGAAAGACTTAAACTACACACACACACACACACATATATATATATATATATATATATATATATATATATATATATATATATATATATATATATATATATATATATATATATATATATATATATATATATATATATATATATATGACAATTTGTTCACATGATAATAATATCCCCATTTTTTTTTATTAATTCAGCCACCAAACTACTAGCATGATGATAAATAATTAATAGTTTATTTGTTAAGTCGACGAAATATTAAAATAAAGTTACTTTTTTTAAATACCTACTGATTTTGAATAGTTTCTTAAACCTTATTTTCAATTATATTAAAGATTATTTTATTACATCAAATCAAACAATATAATTCTATAGGAAAAATATAGCATAAAACAATATAATTCTATAGGAAAAATATAGCATATGTTACTGAACCAATGCATAAATGTTAGGTAGAAGATATATTTTTGATGTGGTGACTTGTGATCCACGTCCTATATATGACTTGCGATCATATGTACCTCATCATCCACATCAATGCTCGTGCCATTAAATATATTCATCAACATTAACACTTCAATTCACCAACCATCCAATACGAGAATTCAGGATCCAAGTTTAAGTCTCTTGATTTATCAATTGCGAGTATATTGTAATTTTATACATATACGCAATAACTAGTAAAATATATAAAGTTCTATGTATTGATAATAACAAAATATCTTAGCAAACCAAAACAATAGTAACGTAGTTTCAATCATATTTGAATAACTTTAAGAAAGCTGTTTGTTTTATTTTGAGAAAAAAAACCATTAATTAAACATCTTATTAAATATCAATAGAAATAATTAAATAACTAAATTAAAAAATAAATAGAAAGTAAATTAAAGAGACACGCTTGCATTTAGTTCATACACATACAAGTTGTCAGAATATTTAATATAAGTTTATTTTGTTTTTAAAACAATAATATATAAAAATATAAATTAATAGGTCATATATAAAATTAGGTTCAAATGAGATTAATAATAATGTTGATAACATAAAAGTCACTGTAGTTTGTCCAAAATTCGGTTTAACAACTATATTTTATTTTGTTCCTTAGAAACCACGCATACTTTCAAAAAATTTCATATTGACCATTGTTCATTTTATTTTATAACTTTTAAGTATTATTTTCATCGAAATATAGAAAAGTTTCATATCAACATTTGAATCAAATATTAGAACTTCATTGCAGTGAAAATGATACATAAAGTTGTCTACATGTGATTTTGGTCACCGTAAGTGCAGCTTTTTGGCCACATTGTGAATGCATAGGGTATCTAAGTGACTCAACTAAATTTTGAATGCGACGGAGGGTAAGAAGTGTTCCGAGTTGGCGGCATACAATCTTGACTTTTATTTGTTATAGTGGTCGCAATGTATCTTTTTGAAAATATGAATGCTTTGTACGCATCTTTTTGAAAGCATGAGTGATTTTTTTAGAACAAAAAAATATAGTGCTTAAACCGAATTTTAGCCAAATTACAGTGGTTTTTATGTTATTAGTTCTAATAACAATAAGTATTTTGTGAATGTAATAACAGTTTTGGAAGGTTGGGTTAGAAAAATCAATGATCTTAATTGATTCTTTAGCATTTAAAGCGCTCTAGAATTGTTTTTATATTCACGTAATATTTTTTGATTCTCAAAATAACACCCACACACACACACACACACACACACATATATATATATATATATATATATATATTATAAATCTTATAATAGATACTATTTAAATAAAATAGGAAGAGAGAGAAAGAGAAAGAAGGGTTTTTATTTATTTTTGAGAAATTACAGTTTTTGTCCGTAAGGATAGAATGATCTTTTTACACCGCACTTAACAGAAAAAATTAACGTAACTCCATAAGGGACCAACAGTGAAATAAATTGGCAACAATAAAGACTAAAACTGTAAAAATTCAAAATTTGGATTAAAAGTAAAAAATCATGCAAACCACAAGGATCAAAACTGTAATTTACTCTAAAATATATGTATATTTTTTAATGTTTTAAGGCAACTCAAAATAAAAATGTTAACATTTATTATAAAGAAAAAGTATTTTTAATAATAAAAAGGGAAAAAGAAAAAGCAAGGCGTTGGAAATAGAAATTGTCTCCTCACTATTATTAATTTTCCATTCTCTCTCTTTCTCTGGCGGAATTCTTCTCTTTTGCCATCTTTGACTCTGTACCTGCTCGGACGCCACCCCCTTCTTCAATCCGCTTCTTTCACTCCCGCCGGAGCCGCCACCGGCAATTCGCTTCGAACATCCTTGTTCTGTTCGCTGTTTGCTAGATACTTGCGGGTGTGTGCATCTGAACTTCTCCTATTTCTCTTAAACGGCGGGCGAAGACTTCAGCGAGAACTCAAATGCGTTGATCTTTAACTGATCATCTAGGCGGTTTGTAGATCTGAGGGGCGGAGTCGGTGGTTTCTAGTGTTTTAAAAGGAGTTTTGCGTATTTTAACTGTGCTGTTACGATTATTTTCCAAAATTTCTGTATGAGGGTTAGATGTGAACTGAAACGTTGATGGTAGTGAACGGACGAAGGTGTGTGATTTCGATTGATAATGACCGGAGATTACAGCGGCGTCTGGTGGCCGTGCTGGTGGTGGTCCGGTGAATCCCTCACATGGAATGGCAGATCTTGTTAGCTACGGTAACGCCGATCGTGACATTGAGCAGGTACATCTTATCAACTCTCGAATACATCGTATGCTATTTGAATATATTGTGGGGCAATAGAAATTTAAGTATATTCTTTGGAATAACAAGAAAATTTTAGGGCTTTGAGAACTATAATGGGCAAAAAATCCATCGGTACCTTGAACGATGACAAAGAAACCTGTCTCTGTTTGATGATGCTGTTGGTATTCCTCTTAAATGGTTGGCTTTATAAGTTTGTAGTTTACTTCTTGTTGTAGAATGTAGATACCAATTAAAAGATTCTGATTTATACAATAACCATTTAGGATGTATCATTCCATTAGTGACATAACTCAAAATGGCAATATCTTCAACGAAACCTAAGGTTTGGGTTACATTTTTCATGTGTCACCATCATCAGGACAACATTCTCTAAATGCCTATAGCAGAAAGGGTATTTAGTTGGCTTTAGTTACAGAAGTAGGAAACTTGTGTAAGAATGATATGAAGTTATGAACTCTCCTGGATGTATGAGATACCAAATTATGTGGTGGATATATGAACTTTATGATGCCCACAGTAGTCATGGCACATGGCACAATCGCCATTTTGCGAACAAAAGAATTTAAAATAGAAGTACATGAAAATAGATCTATTATGAAGTGACATAATTTTTGCACATTCTTATTTAGTCCTCTTACCTTTTGCAGGCATTAATTGCTCTGAAAAAGGGCGCTCAGTTACTCAAATATGGTCGCAAGGGGAAGCCCAAATTTTGTCCATTTAGACTTTCCCATGTGAGTTTTCCAAGATACCCTTCATTGCACTGACAATCATATATCAATTTTTTTGCTTAATGGGTACAATTTGAATCTTTAGGATGAATCATCTTTAGTTTGGATTTCGGGCAGTGGTGAAAGGAGCTTGAAATTAGCCTCGGTTTCTAGAATTATTCCTGGACAAAGAACTGTAAGAATTCTAGAATCTTTTATGCATCAATTATATATCATAATGCCTTTAGGGTTCTTTCATGTTTTCAATAAATCGGATCTTTCAAGTAATGATTCTTTTAATGATCTGGTACTAGGCTGTTTTCCGACGTTATTTGCGTCCTGAAAAAGATTATCTTTCATTTTCTCTCATATACAACAACGGGAAACGATCTCTTGATTTGGTTAGTCATCTTTACTAGTGATCAATGAAATAAACATTATCTTTTTTCAATAAATAACCTATTTTTTATAATTTAGATCTGTAAGGACAAAGTCGAGGCTGAAGTGTGGATAGCAGGTCTCAAAGCACTGATTTCCTCTTGGCAAGGAGGGCGTTCCAAAATTGATGGATGGAGTGACGGAGGCCTTTATCTTGATGTATGTTTACCTCTCTAGGAACTTGTTTATTATGATTATCAAAATGCCATTTTTTCAAGCTCACATTTACCATAAACTATCCCAACAAATTATAGCGTTAAATGTGTATTTCATGCAACAACGTTTTACCTTTTTTCCACTTTTTGCAATGAAGTAGTTTTTTCTACAAAATATGCAACCGTGTTTCATTTTAGGACCACAAGATTTTTTGCATAAAAGGGTAAAAAAGTGATCCATTGTTTGCATAAATTAGTAATATGTTTGAAACATTGTTGCGTGAATTAGGCTGTATCCGCGCAAAATCCGCATACTCGTGGATGACGTTATTTATTTTGCTATATTTAAGCAATACTCGTGGATGACGTTATTTATTTAATTTATTATTTATTTATTTTATTTCATCTGCCGCCAGGATAACAAAGATTTAGCATCAAACAGTGCAAGCGATAGTTCAGTTACTCCAGACGTTTCAGTTAGTTCAAACACAACAACTTCTCCCAAAACTTCTTCCAATTTTGAAAGGTCGCATGCAGTTTTGGATCAAACAAACATGCAACTAAAAGGTTCTAGTTCAGATGCTTTTAGGGTTAGTGTTTCAAGTGCACCTAGTACATCAAGTCACGGGTCGGGCCCCGATGACTGTGATGCTTTAGGTGATGTGTACATATGGGGCGAAGTAATATGCGAAAACGTCATCAAACTCGGCCCAGACCGAACCATAAACCCTTCAAACACTCGAACCGATGTACTCCTCCCAAAACCCTTGGAATCCAATCTCGTTTTGGATGTTAATCATATCGCATGTGGGGTCCGCCATGCTGCCCTCGTTACCCGCCAAGGTGAGCTCTTTACGTGGGGGGAGGAATCGGGCGGACGGCTCGGGCACGGTGTTGGAAAGGATGTCACCCAACCGCGGTTAGTCGAATCATTAACCGTTTCAAACATCGACTTTGTCGCGTGCGGTGAGTTTCATACTTGCGCGGTTACTTCCTCGGGCGAGCTGTACACGTGGGGTGATGGGACCCACAATGTTGGGCTTCTCGGGCATGGGACAGATGTCAGTCATTGGATACCGAAACGAATCTCCGGTCCACTCGAAGGGCTTCATGTTTCTTCGGTCACATGCGGGCCATGGCACACCGCTTTGATAACTTCATCCGGGCAGCTTTTTACTTTTGGTGACGGGACGTTTGGCGTTTTAGGGCACGGTGACCGGGAAAACGTATCCTACCCGAGAGAGGTTGACTCTCTTTGCGGTCTGCGAACGGTGGCTGTCGCATGTGGCGTCTGGCACACGGCGGCTGTGGTCGATGTTATTGTCACACAATCCAGTTCGAGTGTTTCTTCCGGAAAGCTTTTCACGTGGGGTGACGGGGACAAAAACCGTTTAGGTCACGGCGATAAAGAGCCCCGTCTCAAACCGACATGTGTCCCGGCTCTTATAGATTACAATTTCCACAAAGTTGCTTGCGGGCATAGTTTGACCGTGGGTTTGACCACGTCCGGACAAGTTTACACGATGGGAAGCACGGTCTACGGTCAGCTCGGGAACCCGCAATGTGACGGGAAGCTACCGTGTTCGGTCGAGGGTAAGATTGTAAATTCAATCGTTGACGAGATCGCTTGTGGTGCGTATCATGTCGCGGTATTAACATCAAAAAACGAGGTTTTCACATGGGGGAAAGGGGCGAATGGAAGGTTAGGCCATGGAGATATTGAAGACCGTAAAACACCGACTCTAGTTGAATCTTTAAAGGACAGACACGTAAAATACATATCTTGTGGTTCAAATTATACAGCTGCCATTTGTGTTCATAAATGGGTGTCTGGTGCGGAACAATCTCAGTGTTCATCTTGTAGACAGGCTTTCGGGTTCACTAGAAAGAGACATAATTGCTATAACTGTGGACTTGTCCACTGCCATTCTTGTAGTTCAAAAAAAGCACTAAGAGCCGCCCTGGCACCTAACCCCGGAAAACCATATCGCGTGTGTGATTCCTGTTTTACTAAATTAAGTAAAATGGCGGAACATGGAGCCAATACCAGACGGAATGTGAAACCCCGGCTTTCGGGCGAGAACAAGGACCGGCTCGATAAAGCCGATTTGAGATTAGCGAAATCGGGGGTGGTGTCTAATCAAGATCTGATTAAGCTTTTGGATAATAAAGCCGCTAAACAAGGGAAGAAAGGTGACACGTTTCTTGGTAGATCTTCCCAAGCTCCATTGATGCAGCTTAAAGATGTGGTTTTGTATGGCGATTTTAGAAGAACGGTTCCGAAACCGGTTATGATTCATTCGGGTGTTAGTTCCCGGTCTGTGTCACCGTTCTCGAGAAAACCGAGCCCGCCACGGTCCGCAACACCGGTTCCTACAACTTCTGGGCTTTCGTTTTCTAAAGGGGTTTCTGATAGTTTGAAGAAAACAAACGAGCTCTTGAATCAAGAAGTCCTTAAATTACGTGGACAGGTACGTTATAACATGGTGTTAATTTGCGTTTTGTTTCAATTAGTTTTTTTATAAATGACTGTTCGGTTTTTGAAATTTTATAAGGTTGAAAGCTTGATGCGTCAATGTGACATGCAAGAAACAGAGCTTCAGAAATCAAGAAAAAAGTCTCAGGAGGCGATGGTGTTGGCTGCTGAGGAATCTGCTAAATGTAAAGCTGCGAAAGATGTGATAAAATCTCTGACAGCACAGGTGAATCAAGTCTGCCTACTTTTACTTATAAATTATAATTACTTATCTCTTTTGTTTCTCATTGGTTGTATATAAAATGCAGCTGAAGGATATGGCTGAGAGATTGCCAGCTGGATCCTACGACTTTGAGAGCATACGGTCAGCAAATGGGTTGGACCAGAACGACGTTCATTTTGCTAACGGGGAAGATAATCCGATATCAAATGGAGGATCGGGTCCCACTGATAGTATTCGGAGCCCGGAATCCATGTCGTCGAACTTGAACGATGAGTATCCAAATGGAGCGCGTGTGCAAACGGGAACAAACAATCATGTGACCGAAGTCATTGAAAGCAAGGAATCTGTTGATGAAAATAACGGTTTCAAAAGTGCGGTGGATACAACGGCTACTAATCAAGTGGAGGCTGAATGGATCGAACAATACGAGCCCGGTGTGTACATAACCCTAGTGGCTCTCCGTGATGGAACTAGAGATCTCAAAAGAGTCCGCTTCAGGTATATATTAAAATTTTGTGCTCTTGAAAACATCAATGGAAAAAAAAAAAGATTTGAGAGATGTTTATGGGGTTTTATTTACATTACAGCCGAAGGAGATTTGGGGAGCATCAAGCGGAGACGTGGTGGTCGGAAAACCGTGAACAAGTGTATGAAAGATATAATGTGCGTGGATCAAGCAAGACATCGGTTTCTTCAGCAACTGCCCCGCGGAGGTCAGGTGAATAGTCATTTCATGGATGTGAGTAAAAGATAGGCCCCTCACCCCCTGTTTTTTAGTTTTTATTTGGTATAATATTTATAGATATAAATATATATTATTTTTGTAACTTATATTTTAGTGGGGGTACGAAAATTGGATTTCACTGAAATAGCTCGTCTTACCGATGTGTCGTGCCGCCTACATTTAAATCATGGCCACTCCCTGATCGGATCCTGGCGGGGTTGAGCCTAAAACTTGGGTTTGGGTTGGATCGGCTCTCTTTTTTGGTCTTAAATTTTAACCGGGTTATCAAATGGTCCATTTAATGGTATTTTACTAAAAACTCTTGAGTTAAATGATTATGCAAAACGGAAGTGGAAGGGTGTGCCACACGCGGCCTAGGGTGCGTTCTCCACATCAGCAGAAGGACGCGGCAAACCCCCCCCCCCCCCCCCCCCCCCCCCCCCCGGTGTCCAAGCGTTGTCATCCGGTGAACGCGTGAAGGCAGCGATAAATTCAAAATTATATCCGTTACCTAGCCGTTGGGATGTATAAAAAAATTAATTTTTTTTACCAACTATAAATATATACCACATTCCATTCATTTTTACACACATTTATCATCTTTTTACACACATACAAACACACATATTACACACATCTCATATTTTGAAAATATGGATAACGATCCGAACAACCCCCCGTCAAATCCAAACACGCCCGCGGCGAATACAATTTCAACTTTTCCCCGAATTTCACATTTATGATTATGCATTCGGGTTCGTCGCAACAACCGCAATACCCGTTTCCATATCCACCACCGAACCAATATCAATATCCGTCACAACCTTACCCGTACGCACCCTTCCAACAACCGTTTCTATCATAATCGCCACCGCTTCCATCTCCACCGCCACAAGCATCACCCGAAGAGGTCGTGATGGAAACACAAGCCTCCGCGTCTTCCTCCAAAAAGAATAAGAAAAATAATAGTCAAAGGAACAAAACGCGAAACGCGCAAGAGGCGAAAATTCCGTGGACGATCGACGAAGAGATTCAAGTGGTCAAATCGTGGCTCGCTATTTCCATGGATTCGGGAAAAGGAAATAGCCAAACTTCCACATCGTTGTGGGAACGCATTTTAAACCACTATCATGAGGCGATGGGTCGTGGGGCATACCGCAACAAGACGGTATTACGGGAAAGTGGCGAAAACTTCGTATCGAATGCACCAAGTTCAACGGCCTTTACAACAATTTGGTGAACATGCGACGAAGTGGCGAGAACGATTTTGGGATTTTCACAACGACAATGGAACAATATGCGCGAGTTGTCGGGAAACCGTTTAAGCATATGCGAAGTTGGGAGTTGGTGCGTACCGGTCCTAAATGGCTACTAACTCCTGATTCCCCTCGCTCGAGCTCCAGTTCCAAACGTGGGAGGACCCCGGATGACGACCTTTCCGACGCTCGAGACCCAATCGACCTCGATGACGACACCGAACCACAACCCGAGATGCCTCCGCCTAGACGCCCCATCGGCCGCGACCGAGCGAAAAGAGCAAGCCGAGATGCCTCCGGCTCGTCTTCGAAAGACTATGTCGAGGAAAAGGTCGACCGGCTCGTTGAACAATTCTATCGCCACAACGAAATTGCGGAATCGCGGTTGGATTACGTGTTGTTTAGCCGATCCGGGACCGAAGAGGACCTCGAAGCGATCCGATTGATGACGGAAAAAGCACGCAATAAATATTTCAAAAAGTAGTTTTTTTAAAAAAAATTTAGGAATTGTCATTTTTTTTAATTTCATGCAATGTCGTTTTTTTTTATTTTTAATTTTATGTAATGTCTTTTATTTTTAATTTGAATATTGTGGGTTTTATTTAATTTTTAATGTTTGGTTTTAATTAAAAAACGTAAAATAAAAATGTGACGTTGAAATTAAAAGGTAGTCATGGGAGTCTTGCACACCCCTAGTGGAAGCCTTGGGAGTATTGGTGACATGACGATGATGTGGCGGGAGTCTTGGGTTGTCATGAGAGTCTTGCACACCCTTCAGTCTATGATACGGTATATTAAAGGTATTGATTTAAATGAACTTTGAATTGATGCTAGGAAATTACATAACTTTTCCCTGGGATGCCAACTATCAATTAACGGGTTACTTGGTTGTACATAGTGGGCCATTTGTTACAAGTAACGTGTAGTTTTAAGAGAGAAAACAAACATTTGTTTGCCTTTTTCCACAAATGATCAATTTTGCAAAATTACTATTCGTTGCGAAATGATCCTCCTTTTTTAAGGCATTTTTAGACTACCCCCATCTGGGGTTTTTTCCATGAGCGCTCATAGATTTATTAAAAAAAATTAATGAACTTGTTGCAATCTGTTCACGCCCACAATCCATGCTCGCCCCCTTCTTGATCACTCAATGTCCACGTGTCCACTGGATAGTGGTGTGTATTAAATTGACTTTTATAATTAAAAACTGATTTTAAAAATAAATGCATTTTGTCTTTGTTAAAAAATTAAACAAGTTATACCAAAATATATGAATTATTTTTCTCTATAATATATATATATATATATATATATATATATATATATATATATATATATATATATATATATATATATATATATATATATATATATATATATATATATATATATATATATATATATATATGGTTGGGTTTATAACGAATGTGAAAAATTGAGTTAAGTTGGGTTATGCTGTTGTGTAGATGAAAGAATGATAAATTAATTTTTAATAAAAAAAATGGATTGAGATGGGTTGGATAGTCTTAGACTTCTCCTTTTTGTACAATTTATTTTCTCAAAAGTCTTATTACGTAGCACAGTTTATTTTCTCAAAAAGACTCCACATAACACTCCATTCCTTATTACGAAAGTTATTGTTGCCGTGAAATTGGTTTTTGAAGATCACCACATTAAAGAAACTTCAAAAAAATATTCCCTGATGATCAGTGGCGGATCCAGAAATGTTGTCGGTTGGTGGCATTAGTGATCATCTATCAACAGGGACGAGTTGGGGCTAGCCCACTTGGCTAACAAGGAGTGTTACTAACATGGAGGTCTAGGGTTCAAACCTTGGCACTAACATAACCAGGAGTAATTTAGGAGTAGGATAGATTTGCCGTTCTAAAAAAAAATAAAAATAAAATAATAATAATAATAAAAAAATAAATAAATAAATAAATAAAAATAATAAAAAATCTATCAACAGAGTCAGGTCAAATGATTAAGTTTTGCATTCTAAAATAAAGAGAAAAAAGACCTTTAGAAAATGGGATGTACCCTTATCACCAATTGCAGTTTACCCTTATCACCAATTGCTTATTGTAGGCATAATTTCCTAAGCAAATAAATATACTAATCTTAACCATGCTAGAGATTATATCTAATCAAACATATGAGAGAAAATAGGTAAAGCTCCTGATACATAATATGCTAATTCATTTGTCATATAGGCGGTTTAGATAATTTTTATATCCCGGTAACAATCTTAAACGAACGTAGATTTATTGTTAACATAACTAATAAAATTATTGTTCATAAAAAATGGAACATTTTTTTTATCTTTACAGTTGTTTAAAAAACAAAATTAAGCTCATTACAGGGCCACATTTCTTTTACTGTTCATATAAATCAAGTTTTGTTTGCCGTCTTAAAAAAAGAAAATTTTGGGCCTTGGTTGTTTTGGTTAAGGACATCAACAGCCCATTTTTGTTGAGGGCACCATTGACTAGGAAAAAACTCTTTGATTAAAAATTAAGCTGATTACATGGCCACATTTCTAAACCATTGGGGGCACCTCCCCTCACAGCCTTTACTGCGTCCGCCCCTGCTGATGATACATTATGATTTTAGCAGTATGTAACTTTTTTAAATATTTTTTCGGTGAGGAGTGAGGACTATGCAAATGGGGGTTTCACAATGAGTCAATTACGAAATCGATGGTTGTTATAGAAAAAGCCAAAAATCAATTAATTACCTTCAAAAGTGGTTAGCTTTGGTTTTTAATTTTTATGTTTAAAGAATGTTCATTCGGGTTATGTATTATTATTACTTTTTCATGGTTTCCTACTCGTTTGACGGAGACATGAAACTTGGGACATATGGATCATGTGTGCTTAAGCGTCTTCAGTGTTAGGAAAAACTATGTCACTTTTTCTTATTTTTGGACAAATATAAATACATTTATATGCTATATATATATTGTTAATTTTTAGTGGATTCGTACTCTCCTCCGTAAGAGCTTCGATACGATATATAATGTGTCCAAAATAGAGTATGTGAATGAGATATCGTACTCAAAGTTGGATATTTGGAAAGAAAGTTAACAAAATAAAATGGGTGTGACAATGTGCTCCATATGGAAGAAAGAATAAATTCTAAGTGAGTTTATAAACATAGATGTGTAATGGCTTACAAGCTTAATTGAATTTGGTAAGCAAAAGGGTGATTGAAATCCATGTGTCAAAACAAAAGGCAACAGAGATAAAAATGTGTTCGCCTATAGACGAGTGGAGTGGTTTTTTCCCACACAATCATTCATTTTTTATCCGTCACCTAGACTCCACTTTAATAAACTCTCACTAACCCCTCACTCCATAAATCTTGGAAATGGTAAACACTTACCATCATTTACTTTTTTAATTAAATAAATACTTAAAATAAATAAACTAAATAACTACTTAATTAAATTAATTAACCAAAAAAAAACCAATTAATTAATTTAGAAAAAAAACGAGAAACAACAATAAAATTTAAAAATCCTAAATAAAAGTGACAAATTGCAAATGACATTACAAAAAAAAACATACAAACTACAAACGTCAATCCTCCGAACCACACGAGTTGCCGTTGTAGTCGTTGTTGAAAAGCCAATCTTTGTCGTCATCGATATACTCCTCTGATTCGTCATCAGTCGACACTAACAACTCATCATCGTTCCTATAAACAAGCTCCGACAAATAAGCTCGAAGGTTGTGATGCAACTTGCGGTTACATACCTCCACTCTATTTGCTAGGTATTCTGCCGTTTCAAAACCGAGTGGTTCACGTTGTGGCAAAATTTCGTTTTCATCAAACCGGCATTTATTGCTTTTCCTTCGTCTTTCAAAATCATATTGTGTAATATGATACACGCGTACATTACCACTTTAATTTTTCTATGGTCCCAAAAACGTGCCAGATTGTTAACTATGTGGCAACATCTTTTGCGAACGCCAAACGCTCATTCTATATCCTTCCTGACTCCTTCTTGTATCGACTTAAACCGCAACTGTTTTTCGTCGTTCAAATGGGACCACACTTTGATAAAAACAGAATAGTGAGCTTTTATCTACTACGAGCTAGGGTGATTTCGAATAAATGATTAAAAACATATTACGTGGAAATTACACCTCATTTTAGTAGGATTACAAGGGATATTACCGGATATTACATAACATAAACCTTAATGAATTAGGCATGAACCCCAAGATGATCATGGAGTATTCATCCTTAACCCAATCATCCACTTCAACCCAGAAAGAACATCTGTGTGTGGTATTGATTCCGATAGGATCAGTTACTTAGAGTTTATTGCGCTCCTTGAATAACTCACAAGAGAGATATACAAGGATGTCCATTTCTTCCTTTCTCAAGAAAGCTTGTCTAAGGGCTTAAAAGTTTTGCAAAATGATGATGGTAACAAATAACTTCTTGAATGTGCTTATGTAAATGATAGGAGAATCAATGTGTATGTCGAAAACATGAATGAACCAATTTTTTTATTTGATTGAAGATAAAGAAGTAAAAGATGAAATAGTTGGGGATGAAGAAGATGATATTGACTCTAGCTCGTCAGAAACTATTTCATGTGACCACGAAGATGATGAAGTGGTGGTGTCATTAAACAAAATAGCATGGAATTCCTTCTTAAGTGCACTTTGTTTAGCTGTCAGGAAAGAGGAAAGTGATTACATCAATGATTATGACCCATAAGATAATGTCAAGGATGACCGACCAGTGTATCCCGTATATGATGAATCTCATGAATATGATAAGAGCAATGTTAGGTATGAAGTGCTCTAATCCTAGTGACCTTAAGCACTGGCTAAACAACTAATAGTTCCCAGCGTGTATGATCTTTAGTATGAAAAAAATGACACCAATAGATTGTTAGTAAGGTGTTGCAAACATAAAAAAATCCAACATGTCCTTTTAGAGTTTGGGCATCTTTGATGGCTAAAAAAAGATCTTTACAAATTAGGTCTCCAAATGATAAACATAACTGCTCCTAACATTCAAGTTTGGTGCAATTGTAACTTATAGGATAGGTAAATATTTTGTTAGTGAGATAATAGAGAGACCTAAACTTAGTTTAAGGAAAATGAAAACAAAAAATTCAAAGACGTTTAACTTAAATGTAAATGTTAATTAATGTAGAAATGTAAAGAAGTTTGCATTGTTTGGGATACAAGGGAGTTCAATTGACCATCATGGAATATTATAGTCTTATGGTGAAGAAATTAGGAAAGAAAATCCTGAGACAACTGTAAAAATGTTTATAAACATCATGCTAGATTCAATCACCTATTTTTCTAAGTATTATATATGTTTTAAAGGTGTAAGGGATGCGTATACAAGGTTGAAGAAAAGTTATTGGGGGTGGATGGCTGTTTTCTAAAGCATATTTGTAGAGGTGAGCTTATTTTAGCAGTGGGTAGGGATGCCAATAGCCAGATTTACCTTATTTCTTGGACTATGGTATTTATTGAGAAAGAAGACACATGGAAGTGGTTTTTAGACCTACTTATGGATGACACTGAATGAGGAAATGGTGTCAGACTTGGCTTTATTTTCGATAGACACAAGGTATGCATTTGCCTTAGCTTTTGTTTATGGTATATTTGTTTTATGTAGCCATTATTGAATTGTTTTATTGTTACATGGTTTAATGGAAGCAATTAAGGAAAATGCACCAAAAGCTAAGCATATGCAATATGCTTGGCACATCTATACTAATTTCAAGAAAAAGTTCCACGTAAACAATTTAAGAAGCTACTTTAGCAGTTGACATGTATTCCATTAGTTCTCTCAATGGTAGTGCTATGTGGCCAACTATTGACTGCCACAAACCTTTTCCTAAAAATGATAGCTTTGCAAACCAACAACTAAAAGTAAAAGAGATCAAGCAGAAAGAGAAACTAATTGAGAAACTAAACATACAATTAAAAAGTCGAGAAGTTTGAAAAAGTATAACAATTGCAAAAAAAAAATGACAGGACAAATTTAAATGTCCATAAATCTGATAATGACTCATGCACATATTAGTTCATAATCATATTGAAATCATGCAATATAAGTCATTGATGATTCATCTTGTACTGCATGTTCTTCATAGTCTAGAAGATGTGAAATACATGTGGCAGGTTCATCAAAGCCAATAAGAAAAAAGGTACATGTGGCAGGTTCATGAAAGGCAGTAAGAGGAGATGAAGTTCTAGTTGTACAAAAGAGGCCACCTTTTGAACGTGTCATTAATATTTGGTTGATAAGGAAGGTAGAAGGAAGTGGTAGCAGTCAAGGAGAACCAACGAAATTGGAATGAATTAGAGTTCGTAGTATTTAATTTATGTTAGAAAATGGGCACCAAGTCTTGCTGATTTTTATGGTTAAATACAAACTTGTAGTCTTTTCATCATTCTCTTTACGTTTGGTGGTGTTTAAAGACAATATTGTAATATTTTGATGATTTTCTTTATGGTAGAAAGTAGGCACAATGAAACCATGAAAGCTTTGTCTTATTAAACTTTTTTATTTTCTATTTCAAAGTTATGAAACTGTATTACACTACAAAGTGTTTGAATGTTTTCAAACATTGCATTATTTTCTTGTCCAAATGTATGATATTGTGTCATTTTTGTGAAACTGAATTTGTCAAACATGGCACTATTTTCTTGGTCAAAGTGTGAAACTGTATTATAAAATGTCTCAATTTTTTGAAAGGATGAAAATGCATTATAAAGTATCATTGTGTGAAACTGTATTACAACGAGGTCATAAACACATAATTGTATTGCATGTCTCAAAATGTCTGAATTTGTCAAACTGCATTTCATTATACCTTGTGCACTACAATTGCCCCAACATTACACCAACTTCATTACAACTAAGGTCTTAAACACATACATGCCAATCAAAGTAAGGTCATAAACACATACATCGCAAATAAAACAACTGATACCACTCTATGCCGAAAAGGTTGTTCTTGATTTCATCCGAGTCTTTCTTCACACCCAAAACCTTAGCATCAAATTTTGTTTTGTAATTGTTCAATTCACTTTTTACAGCTTCAACTTTTTCTATTATCTTACCCTTCAGCTTCACTAGTTCTAACAAAACCATTCCTATTATAAACATCTTTTTCTTTTGACTTTTCATAAAAGAAATCACATTGTTAAAAGAAGATTGTTGCTTCATATTAAAAGGACAAAATCAAATAAACACTTACCATTGAGTTGACACATACCCTAAATCTTCTTCCAGGGTTGTCTTTAGTCCTCTATGTTCGAAGTCGAGATGTAAATCCATATTTGCAGAGATTTTTGTGGTCAAATGTTAAAGAACTTTATGTGTGTGAGAGTAGCTAAATGAAATTGACATTTGGATAACTTTGTTCGTTCAATATTAGGGCACAAAAATGTATATCTATTGAAGATAGACGTAACTTATTTATTTCACAACATTTGAATGCCATATAGGATGTAAAATCATCAAAATCCACTATAGATGGTCATATTGATATTTTAAAACTCTCGAAACAAGTTTGTTGATAAAATACATATAAATTTTTTTAATGACTAAACGTGTATACGAGACAAAGTTGGTTGTGCTTATAAATAAAATCCAGAAAATGAGAATTTTGTAGTATGTTGAAGGAATTCATTTCCATAAGTTCTTAAAAATGAAACACACAATTTAAGTGGAAGTAAAATCCACTTCCGTCAAATCCCAACAAATACCCAAACTACAACCCGTAAACAAGATTTCGGTTTAGGACTAGATATTATATTTCTTGACATTATAGTTTATACCGATTTTGGGATTTTCTTATATTTAACGTTGTAATTTTGACCATCAAAGTCAACTTTTATTCTTTCCATCACGTCTGAAATCAAATCTTCATTCACCATTCACCATCTTCAACCCCTTCCTTCCTCTACCAATTCTTCAGAAACACATATTTGCTGTTGATTGCAACACATTCCCTCTTCGTCTTTATCTCCTTCACCATCTCTTGTTGGTGCCTCGGTGGGGTCCAAAATTGAGCCCCACATGCAAACCAACCAAGCTCCGATATCATCACAACATGAACAACCGCCGCCACCATCGGCGGTGATATCACAATCAACACCACAATGGCAACAATCAGCAATGGTAGTCCCACCGCCTCTGCACTACCAAACCTACAACCCGGCTATGTTTCCCAGTCAATCTCCACCGGTAACGACGGGGGTACCTCCAAATTTCTATCACCTACAGCCGGGGGTGGCGTCAACAGCAATACGGTATCCTTATTCTTTGAGTTCCCGGGGATCAATTCCTGGTCATTTGTATCCGGATCATGAACGAGATTGGTCCACCGGTCTTTTCCAGTGTACCTCCAATATCAAAAACTGTACGTAATCGCAAATTATTCAAAATTTAAAATCATAAATTTCAATCATATGAAATCATTTGATCGATTTAACCCCCGAATTTCAGGTTTCGTTTCAACGCTTTGTCCGTGCATTACGTTTGGGGAGATCGCTGAGATCTTGACCGAAGGACATACGCGTAAGTCAATTGAACTATTTCGAAATTCACATTCGATTTTCATCCAAAAATCATATATTCAATCAGAGATTCGAAATTATTGCTTGAATCTCGAATCGACGTAAAATTTGGGCCCAGCCAGACATGTACAACATTAATTTTCTTATCATCAAAAATTAAAACGCAATTAATTGTTTGAACACCACCGCCGATCAAAACCACCACCACTAACCACCGTGCATACGAATTCACCAAAAAAAATTGATAAACACTTTCTATTCTGGTAGGTTCTACAAGTATCATTATGTATCTAGAGATTCACAAAAATTGATTTTATAGCCGGATGACATCTGTACATCTCAAATGAACTCATTGTTATTTTGCTTGAACCTAAAGAATCCATGAGCTCGGATTCATAAAACTCGAGCAGATCATCCTTCTCGAGCTATTGCATTCTAAAATTTCGCTATGTAGAACACAAGTGATTAATACATGGCCATGATTGAACTTACGTTGATATTTGACTTCTGTTTCACCATGGATGTGGACGCAGCTTGGTATGAACCAGCGACATTGTGTGCGTGCTTAGGAGCAGCGAGTTTTGTTTTCGTGTTCATGTTGTGGCTAACTTTCCCGTACACTTGCCTATATCGTGTGAAAATGAGAAAAAAATACAAGTTAAAGGGAAGTCTACTTGAGGATTGTGCAATCAATGCTTTTTGCGGATGGTGTGCTTTATGTCAAGAATATCGAGAGCTTGATCATCAAGGGTTCAACGTTTCTATCGGTACTATAATCCCTTCACTCCTTTATTATATGCACGCGTCTTTGAACTGGGCCCCAAAAGGCTGGTCCAGTCCAGGCCCAAAATAATAGTCATGTCCAGGTCAAGTACAAATCAGTCCTTATCATGAATACTTGACTGAGCGCGAGACTATACATATAACATCTTCTCACTTGGTCAATATCATCATTTTTCAAGTAATGATAATTGATAAATAATATAAAATTTTTATAAAAAATTATACTAGGATGGCATGAAAACAAGAGGAGGGAAAGACAAGCAGTGGCAATATTTCGATTGATACCACCCGAGGAGCAAGAGATGTCAAGATGAAGATTAAAAATGGAATTATTGTGATGTAACTCTTTCAAATTAAAATGATTATTATAATTGCCATTTCTTATTGGATAAAGGTTCTAGATTTATGAAAAGGACAGTTTAATTCAAGAATGTATATAAATATGTTTTTCTTTATAGAAAGGAGGACCATTAAAAAAAATTCGTGTACATTGTACATAATAGTCGAGAAACCAAGATAAACCAAAAGAGGAGAAAAGAAGAATGGCCAGGTGTTATAGATCGGACACAATTCAATTGAGCTTGTATTCACGCAAAGGCGTTTATTGAGAGACATGATAAGCATAAGACGTTTGTTCTTAATGCAAATATTTATTTCGCAACATGAATCACTATTCGAAATTTGGCTATTAATGTTGATAAATTTGTTGATAATCTGTCACTGTGTAACTTTTAACTACCGAAACATTGTGTGTAACTAATCAGTCATTTTTGCTCATTTTTATAGAACAGGTAACTCCAACTAAACAAAACGACACTGACTTTACAGAAAAAAAAAATCGTTAAAAACGCTTAGACTTTGGAATAACCATTGCTCGATAAAATATATGTCTGATGGGGTGAAATGTAGGTCAAAACTTTGGAAATTGGATTGCAATGAATTCAACAACTTCAGTTTTGGCTAAAATAACGCCAAATATAATGAAATCAAAACTATTTCGTTAATGGCCAAATTGTGAATAAAAAATCTATGAAGAAATTTGAAGAAAAGTAGAGAGGCGGAATGACAACGTCAAAAGCAAGGTTTACGTTTCGGTTCATAATCGTAGTTTGAGGCCATAATTCGATGCATTTTCATTATCATTTGTCAAGTTGGTTAGTTATTAGTAATTACCAAAGAGTTTCTAGCCCAGCGATATCAGGTGTTGTCGTCCCTCCTTGAGGTTGAGGGTTCAAGCCTTTTAAGGGACATAAATAGATTTAGGTGTAGTTTAGATTACATTTGTCGTTCTAAAAGAAAGTTATTAGTAATTAAATTGTGATTTCAAGTTTATATTTGATTTCCCGTAAGACAATAAGGGTTGGAAGCTTTGATTTCAAGCTTACATGTTGAGTTCCCATAACACAACAAGGGTTGGAAGGTTGTGGTTTGTGGATTTTAATACGGCCACCACCTAAGAGCTGGTTTGCTAGATTTTGTTAGGGCTGTGGAAGAAAACATGGCATGTTTCTATAATCAAATAAGGTTACTATATATTTTGAGGATCTTGTAAACTTTACTTTTCATAAATAATATTTTGACTTAATGTATGGATATCATGAAATCCATTATAAGGAGACAACTTTTGATTTATGAAGTTACATCTAATGACAAAACTAGAGAGAGATTTTTATTAATAATTTATACAAGTTATATAACTCTATACAATCAGGGATTCACCTCTTACGTATAGAGATATCTATTTATGGAGCGTGTTTGAGCTCATTTTCCTTCAGACAAACATGCTCTCCAAAGTAAACACAGTGAAGCTCTGAGTCAGACTACTACTCAGTTTTCGAAGAATCGAAGCAACGATATACACTGAAGGTGAAATTCAAGTGATCTTTGCCCCTCCCCGCACCTGCACTTTGGTGTTTGGCTTTGCTGCCACGCTCTCAATATGCTTCTTCCTTCGCTTTTTGACTTTGTTCATGCCTTCGCCCTTGGAGCTTCACTCTTAGTTGAAGCTTGCATAAGAGCCTTCACCTTCATATAAACTTCGCTCCTCGAGGCTTCGCTCTTGGCTGTGGCCAAGACTGCACTTCTGTCAAGACTTCACACTTGAGATCATGCTCCACAACTCAATAATCCTATTTGGAGATTGATTGACCAATCTTCTGCCATCCAAGTTATTTAACCTCATCTCTATCTAGCCTGCTCCTTCACTTCAATTTTGTAGAAGGCCCATTCGAGTCATGTACATCTTCAACTTCTACATAGTTACTACATTGGTTAATATGTCTACTAGATTATCGTACCAAGGATCTTCTTCAGATTGAGAGTATACTCCCTTATCGATTTTCTAATAAAGTGGTAACTCATATTGATGTGTTATTGTGTTTTGTCATGCTGTAAAACATCGAATTCTTTGTCATGTGAACCACACTCTAGTTATCACAATGTAGAACACAATCTTCTTGGTCCCTGTCCAACACTAATAACTTCAGAAGTGTATCTCTTGTTTTAGTTGTTAAGTCGTGTGTTTGAATCTTGAAACATTGTTTTTAAAGCTTTGTTTAAATTTTAGCGGCTTAATCAACCATATATACAATTAGCAAGTGTCAAATCACAAAAACTTGTTTTGGTTCAGTGGTTAAAGCGCTATTTATGCACTTTGGAATTTTTGAGTTCGAATCCATCAAGCTTTATTTTTCGGTAATCATATATAAACCTTCCTATTTTTGTGAGTGTACGTGGATTGACCTCCACACACATCTTCATGTTTTTTTAGCAGCACTCTTATTTTTTTCTTTTTGCTCTTTACTTTTGACTCAATTTTAGCACTCCTATTTTTTTTTTTTTTTTTTGCTCTTTACTTTTGACTCAATTTTAGCACTCCTCTTTTTTTTTTTTTTTTTTCTTTTTGCTCTTTACTTTTGACTCACTAACATCCCTAGCAGAGGTCCATGTCACCTACGTACTAGGTTGACATCCACCCCAGTAACCGGGAATAGATGTTCAAACCGGCTAAATGGCAAATATATAAAAACCTTCTCAACTATTAATTTTTTTTTTTCACACAGAAAATGATGTCTGAATAAAAGTGTTAAAAGTTATCAAATGTAAAATTTTTTATGACATTTTCGTATAAATCTCTAAAAGTTAATAAAACGGACAGGTTAAAATTTTAATAGTTCTTATAATTATCGGTAAAATGTGGATTATTTGTAAAGTAGCTGTTTCCAAAATCCTCGGTTCGTGTCTCTTGGTAGAAGCAGCGAAAAGAACATGAAACTTTACAGAATTATGATACCCCTGGCCCCCCGGTTTCAAAAATTCCAAAATTATCTAAAAAAATAAAAGAGTTGATAGCAATACGTCATGATTGATACAGTTGGTGTAGATGGGATGTGAAACAGTAAAATCAATCAAACTTAATGATATATCATCTTCCTCTTTCATAACCTACTTTATGCATTGCAGAGCCCGAACACTTAAATATTAATAAATAATAATAATATACAGAAATTGAAAGAAAAAACAAGTGTCGTTGAGCTCTTTGACCATTGTTCATCAAACGAAAAATGGATCATACATTGAAGACACGTCAAGACTCAAGAGGGCTCATGGTTATAACTTAGTTACTTTTCATTTTAGTTCATAAGTAGAAATGCACTAAGATATATGAAGTTTTTCAGTGTAATATCTTAGTAACTTTAGCTTACGATCTTAGATGCATCGTTTAATGTTATACGATGGAGCAAGACAAGAAGATTCGAAAAATATTTTAGAGCTTGGCAGTTCCACACATATCTTATATGTATCGAGTCTTAAAAAGTAAGTTAGAAACTCTATTAGATATACTGATTGGGTCAAAGAACACAATAAGAGAACATTTAATAGTTCCAAAAGAGAGAAAAAATCCCTGTAACTTTAAGATCTAAGACTTTATAGTGTGAGTAAGTTTAAAGAAAAATCAGCAATAATGCTCTCACTAGCTATGAAGAACATGTTCATGTACAAAAAGACAATTATACCATTTAAGCTGAGA
Organism: Cichorium intybus; assembly: GCA_023525715.1. Classification (NCBI taxonomy): domain Eukaryota; kingdom Viridiplantae; phylum Streptophyta; class Magnoliopsida; order Asterales; family Asteraceae; genus Cichorium; species Cichorium intybus. The sequence goes on from CM042013.1 coordinate 4,518,874, forward strand.
GATTTGTTCTTGATCTTGCACTTGATCATGGATGTATGGTATTGATGCCGATAGAATTGTGGTGGTGGGAAGGACCGGAGGGCGGTATTGGCACCGCCTTGGGAAGAAAGTCATTGAAGGTGGCACCGCCATTGACATACTTGTGTGACATTGATCGGGGCCTCATTGTCTTAAAGAACTGTGTGTTTCGCACTCCTCTTGATGACCCTTTCGTTTTGGTAACACAAATACATGAAGAGATTAGCATCAACAACACGACACACATCAGCAATGAAGGGTAGTTCTGTCGTTTCAACGCTCTCATATTTCCAAGCTTGACCAGTTCAGAGTGAGAGAGAGAGAGAGAGAAATGTGGAGTTTATGAGTGGATCGATTCAAGTGAGGGTTTCATTTTAGAGGGAGGGTGGACTGTGGGGGGTGGGGTTGGTAGGTGAGGGTGGGGTGGGGGCTGGAAAGATAGAAAGATTTGGTGTGTGTATGGGGGATGACTTGTGTCCGAAGAATAAGTAATAAATAGCAAATGAGACATGGGGAGAGGTGGAAACATGGGTCATAAATGATGGGCCATACCATTCAAGACTTTTTCAACCTTTTATTTCAAATCTTGGTTTCACCAAAAATCATACTTTTCTTGTCTTAAAAATGGTCCAAATAAAAGATATACGGTTGTATTTTTGGTAATTTATTAGAAAATTTTATCTTTTATTTCTTTCACTATAACTTAAAAAACTATTAAACTATTAAAATTCAAATATAAATTAAATTTATGTTTATAATCAAATAAATATAATATAACACAAATTAATTAATCAAAGCAATTTATAAATGAAATATTACAATAATATAAATGAAACAGATATAATGAACAAATAAATAAAAATACATGTCTCCCTTTACTTTTAACCTTTAATAAATTACAATGTTTAGTTTGATAGTTTTTTTCAACATTGTTCTAGCTTTCTTATGAGGGTTTTCACAAAATAGCATATTGAATTTAATCAGAAACTAGCAAAAATAGCATATTACAAAAAAAAAAATGTAACAATACTCCAATTGTAAAGGGTCCTACTAATCTTACCCTTGATTCACTGACTTTACCCTCTTAATTATTACATGGTTGGTAAATAGCTTTTCTTGAAACTTTTTTGAAACTCTAAATACCTTTCTACCAATATAATTAAATGACCTTTTTGAAAAACTAAATTTAACGTATTATATTTATGGCATAGTTTTTCTTTCTATATTTTATTCATAAATACTTATATATAACTTATTTAAATCAATGGTCCGATGAAATAGATGAAACAGTTTAATTGATTTATATATATTGCTTTAATGTATTGATATAACAAATAGATATTATATTAAAATTTGTGTCTTTACGTTTTTTTAAAACTACATATACAATACTTCTTTTAAAAGTTATATAGCCGTCACATTGAACGTTATATAACATCGTTTTCTTTTATATATATATATATATATATATATATATATATATATATATATATATATATATATATATATATATATATATATATATATATATATATATATATATATATATATAGAGTTAGGATCTTTTGAGAACCACAAGTCCCCCGAGAACCCGAGAACTCCTAAACCGATTTTTTTTTCAAAAAACCGACCCCATAGGCCTCTAAAACGCACACTTTTAAGACTTTTCGAAAAAAAAATTTCCGAAAAAAACGACTTTTTTTTTTAAAAAACTTTGCACATGTACAAAAAAAAAATTTGCACATGTGCAAACTTTTTTATACGTACACTTTTTTTGAATTTTTTTTTACAGAACGCCTTAAATATATGTTAGAAAGACATCCATAAAAAAAAACTTGAAAAAAAATGTACGTATAAAAAACTTTGCACATGTGCAAAGTTTTTTTTTTTGTACATGTGCAAAGTTTTAAAAAAAAAAAAAGTCGTTTTTTTCGGAATTTTTTTTTTCGAAAAGTCTTAAAAGTGTGCGTTTTAGAGGCCTATGGGGTCGGTTTTTTGAAAAAAAAATCGGTTTGGGAGTTCTCGGGTTCTCGAGGTGAAGTTGGTTCTCAAAAGATCCTAAGTCTATATATATATATATATATATATATATATATATATATATATATATATATATATATATATATATATATATATATATATATATATATATATATATATATATAAGATGTTTTAACGATTCTAACATTGATATAATAAGTATTTTATATATAATAATTTATGCCGTCGTTTAAATATTAAGTATGAATTAGTTTTTTTAATATGACTAGTAGTATAATTTTTATATAAATAATAAGTATATATAAGTTTATTATAATTAATATTAATGATATATAATAAAATGAAAATTTTTATATTAAATAAATAGATTTAATGATATTAGTTAATATTTTTATAATCATTATACAATTATTATAGTTATTTAAGGAAAAAATTGATATAATTATTAGGGGGTAAGAGTTAGAAAGTAAAAAAGGTTAATTAGTCAATTATAGTTATTATGTAATCATTATAGTTATTTAAAAAAAAAGTTGATATAATTATTAGGGGGTAAGAGTTAGAAAGCAAAAGGGGTATAATTAGGGTTTGAGAGACAATTTTATCAAAATATCTAAACATAAGTTTGAGAGACAATTTTATCAAGTTACATTTTCTACTCTTATAAAATATCTAAACATAAGTTTGAGAGACAATTTTATCAAAATCTCTATTTTTCTTTGGCTTAACCATTCCAAACACCATATTGTTTCGAAAGTTTCAAATAGCCCAAAAATTTGTGATACCCACATCAAAACACCTTTTTTGGACAGTGTTTAAGTTTGTATTTTCCATCCTCATGGGAAGGGATGTGTAACCCCCACCCACCTACCAATTTGCATCCAAATAGACTTTGCAGTCGGCCAAGCAGTAAAAAGATGACCCACAGACTCGTTATAAGTATCACATGTGGAGCAAAGAATTGACTCGATATAAATCCCTTTTTCAACCAATTAACTCCTCCATACACATAAAAATTAGAACATGAACGTTCATTTGGAAATTCGAACATCACCCAAAGGCCACCAAGATACCTCAACTCAATATCCCAAAAACCTTCATTGTTGAACATGTTTTTAAATTTACGATAGACATGACCTCCATCACATTCCCAAGAACAACACATGACTTATCTTTCTCTTCCACCACATGATCCTCAAAAACTAATATGATGGCCTTCTCATTTAAATCATCTTCAATCTTTTACCTTCTTATCCCCTTGCTTTTCTTTATTATCTAAAAAAGCATTAGCATATGGAAAAGGCTGTGAATTATAATAAACACCATCATCATGCCCACATCAAGACTTATTTTTGTTATCAACCTACGATTGGGAGCCATTCTCGTACCTATTGAACCTTACTAAAGTGGTAAAAACCCGGCGAGCCTCCACCAAATGTGATCAGAATACCAAAAAAGCCCCTAGACTCGACCGAATATTTTTTCTATAAACAAAGCATTTTTATTTTTATCTAATGGTATTACATGGAAATGAGAAGGATGGTATATTGTTTGTATTGATATTTTATGGTATATGTAATAAGAATAGTTAAATATTTTAACATGTATAAAAGTTAATATTAACAAAATCAAATATTTTATAGACCAAAATCAAATATCATTGATACGTTGCAATCAAAAATGACATTGAAGGATGAACCTTTATGGACTGCATCATCGACTCATCGTACCCCACACGGGTTCTAAAAGTGTGAGAAACAGGCAGGGCCTAGGCAAAACTGCAGTGACGAATCCATGTTACCCGACATTGAATTAACATAATATATATCCCTATATGTTATACCGAATTGGCAATATCTTTGAAAGTAACCACTCACCCTCAATAATTAGATTTACCAAATCTTAATTGGCTTTTTCCTTGATTATTTTAATTCTATACACTGTAGTTTATAAAAAAACGAAATGTGTTGGAATTTCTAGACCGTTCATTATAAAAAATGGATGAATTTGTGACTTAATTTACTCGTCTAAAAAAGTGCTTAAAATACGTTTATGGCAAAAAAGGACCGAAGCCTGACAAAAAATGAGAATGAGAAAGCGTATATGGGTTTAGGGAGAAATGAAGGCTTTCTGTCATGGAAACTTTGTCGTTTTGGTGGTATATCAGTTCCGACTGGTTTATAGATTAAAGATTTGTGTATAGTTTGTCATTTTTCACGTTCTTGTGATGATAGTCGTTGATCCTTCATGCCTGCTATCTAATTAAGGTATTATAATGTATCTCTAGTATTTCAGTTTTTCATGGACTTGATAGTCGTGCAACAAGTTGGTGTTGGCCTTTACGCGTTCATCATGTATACTTTTTCCGTTTTTCGTTTGTTGCTTTTGTTCGTGACTTTTTAAAGTAACTTTTTTATGTTATCTTTTCTATATTCGGAAACAAAATTCTATATTATTAATACACAAATCCAAACGAAATAATCAGTTATCTTTATCCCTTTTATATTCATTTAATATGTAAATAATGAAACTTTTGTGAGTTTTGTCCCTTTTGAGCAGGTTCAATGGAGACTTGTTTTCTTTTAGTTTAATAACTTTTGAACAATTATTTCAAGTACTAATAATATTAAAATTGAACGTGAATATGTTTTGGGTTATGTCGGTTAACTATAAAACGGTTTTGTAGTAATTCCAATATTATGATTAACGAAATTATCGCAACCTACAATCATTCATCATTATTAAAATTTTATGTATTTTATTTTATTAGGGCGGAGGTAACCCTCTGAGAAGCCTCCAAACTTAGAGTATCTATAATAGGGCGTTTTTAAGGGCTTTTTTAAACTTAAAAAGCTTTCTAATTCAATAAAAATCTTTTTCATTTAGCTTGATAATTAACAAGCTCTTTTACAATTAGTTTTTTCATTTTTGATGTAAGTCCCATTTAATTTAAACAAATTGAAACCAGACAACATGTACAAAACATCTATATAAAACATGTTGAAAAAGATTTCATATAGTGGACAATAAGCTAGCTTTTTATTTTGAAGCTTTTTCATTAAGTCCATCTATGGTTGATGCTCTTACTTGTCACATAGATGTTATATTAGATTTTATTTTCTCTCATTTTATCTTTCATAACTCATAACACAAATAATTCCTATTTATCGACCTACTCTCAATGTACAAGTATTGAAGTCTATGATACAAGCTGATAGAGAAAGAGTTGAGTGGAATGTGGATGATCACAAAGCCGCTCAACCTCCGTCTTTCTAAACCCACGGCCGACGGAAACTTGGTATCGCCAGTATCACAGGGATCGTCAGTACCGCCACCCCTCCACCGCCATTTTTATGCACATCTCCGTACACTTCTACGAGAAAAGACTAATCTAGCTAAGACTTCCAATCTTTTTCAAGATTTAATCAAAAAGTAAGATTTTTCCAAAAATAGTCGCAAATGTCCTAGATACCTCCTACGAAATTAGGGTAATACCTATCAAATTAGACCCCGCCTACGAAATGACCTTTTGTGTGAATTCTTTTACCAATTTACAGGTGTAATCTACGAAATGACAATTACTTATCTACAAAATTGGTCATTTTGGCAGGTTGGGCCTGCAAAATGGACATTCTGGATGGGCAATCCCTCGAAATGGTGTACAAGGAAAAAGCCATGAATAAATATAAATAGGGTTGTTTTATTTTATTTATGTTTGAGATGTATTTTTTTTTTTGTTAACTTTATACTTTATAGGTACTGAAATATTTTTTTTATTAATTTTAGCGTTTATTTAAATTATATTTGTTTTAAATTTAATTATTTATATTTGTTATTTAATTATTTAAAAAAATGAGGGGTTAGTAAGAAGTACTCATTTCCTATATTTAAATGAGTGAGGTGTTAATTATGGAAATGTGACGTGGTGTCTATGTGACACTGAAAAAATGAATGATTGGTGAGGGATGAAGGTGACCACACCCCTTGGTCTAAATGTCATTTTCAGGATGAAGCTTTGAAAATGAAGCTTACACTTATGTAACATGTGATAGTTTTTCTTGTTGTAAAAAGATGGAATTAAATATTTTGTATAATACCCGAGGATATGTTATCTGTTTATTGTTTGATGCAACATAAGTATAATCCATGCCTAAACTTAGACAATTGATTATATCAATAACAGATGCTAAATTGCCAACCTAATCTAGTAATTATCATTTGCAAATACCACCTCAATATTTTGTATGCAGCCCCTACCACTTTCTCAGGAACAATGAACTTCATGAGCATGTTCTTCTAAATCCTGGTGCAAAATGTTATTGTTTTAAATTTGGTAGGTAGAAGGGCAAAGTTACAATCAATCTTGTAAAGCCAATGACACATGCTCATGCTTCATATATGAATATAAGAACAAAACTTCACCAACTTGACCATTATGGTTAAAAACTTCACCGACTTTGACCATTATGGTTATAAACTTCACCGACTTGACCATTAAGTTTAAAAACTTCATCAACTTGACCATTAAGTTTTTCTTTAAACAATAAATAAGGTCTCCATAGCTTTTCAATCAAGGTAATAATGAAATCCAAATTCCAACAATACTTATACAACACTTACGCAAAGCACATGATTTGACTAAGACTGCGGTCAGCAAAGTAAATGGTACAATCAACAAGAAAATGTTAATTGTGATGAAACCTTTGTTCAGGTTGGTAGATTAAAATTTATTATAATGCTTCTAGCTAACGCTAACATAAAACGCTCCAAGTTATTGCAAATCGATACAAACAGTGTCTTTTTAGTTACAAATAAAGTGTATGCTTCACGTCCACCCGGTTGTAATATCTAAGAAGCCGCGGATGTTTTCAAACTTAGAAATGCTCTTTATTTATGGTCTAATAATAGATAAAGATGATTATACTTTATGAGCTTTTGTCATAAAAGTCTTTCAGTTTTTCGAAAATGTTCGTTTTGTCTTTCTATGAATTTTATGTCCACTAAAGCCTAAAATTTTCAAAAAAAAAAAAATCTCATCTTTGCCCTGGAAACATATGATAACAGGTTTCCAGGTTACCTAGAAATTAATTCCGCATAGAAGTCCTTAAGTTTTTCGAAAATGTTCGAGTTTGTGTTCCAACACCGCCAGTACCCACCACCACTGCAGTGGAAGTAGTGGGTGCTAGTTGTGTTGGAGGACAAAACCGAACATTTTTGAAAAACATGACTTCTATGTGAAATTAATTTCATGATAAAAACCTAAAAAATTGCAAACTTAAGGAGTTATATGTGAAAGTAATTTCATGGTAACCTGGAAACCTGTTATCACAGGATAACAGGTTTCCGGGACAAATATAGAAAAAAAGTTTGCAAATTTTGGGCTTTAGTGAACATAAAATCCATAAAATGACAAAATCAAACATTTTCGAAAAACTTAGCCCATACTTTATTTCTAAAACATGTGCATGATGATTTTGGTTGTTATTCAAATACATGTTTTGTCATTGTTTTTAACATAATTTGCATCTATCAAGAAAGAGAGGTCGAAATGAGTATTATGAGTGAAATAAAATACATTTATGGTTTACACATAAAACAAGTAAATTATTTACAAGTCAAACCAAATCATCATGTGATTCGCCCGTTCTATTCTACTAACATTAAATATTTAAATTGACTAAAGGCGAGGAAGATAGCGACCTAAATGAAAAAGGTAGCAACACTGATTGCAACTTTGCGTGTATGTCTACCAATTTTAAAACAAAACATTTGCAACAGGTTCAAGAGAACATGCTGATGACGTTCGTTGTCCCCGAAAGAGAAGTACGTCTGCATAGAAAATTTATTGAGACGGTTTTTGCAGTTGACATATACCAGATTGATCATATCCAATTGTCCCAACGTAGGTACTAGTTACGAATTATAATGCACCTTACAAAACGTACATGTTAACATATACTATACATTTTTTTGACTCCATTTGTTGAATGAGGAAATGACATAAATCAATAGCGTTGTGGATAATGTAAGAAACGCTTTCAAGTGAAGAAATTGCTTGATCACATGTTTGATCCCCTTTGTAAAAATATGAAATTTTAATTTTATATAAGTCAGTCGTATGATCTTTCCACGGATTTAAAAAACTAGTAGTTGTTTGGCCAAAACGTTAGTACACAACACGCGATATACAAGCAAACGAGAACTTGGTCTAATGATTTAAAATACAGCTACTAGTAGCTTACAAAACTTAATTTTGTTATACAAGGTGCTTCATCATATAAGGACCTTCAAGCTCATAACCTAATTTCCTGTAGTAATGACGTGTCCCAACACCTGAAATAACAGCTATCTTTGTTGACCTGTGTTCCCTACGAGCAATCCGTTCAGCCTCTTCCATAAGCAGTGTACCATACCCCTACCATATCCAACACAAGAGATAAAAAAATTTATGAAAAGTGTAAAAATATTAGAAAAAGTAAAAAAGATGAACATCTGCATACCTGATGTTGTAGTTTATTAGCATCACGTCCATGAACCGGAACAGCAGTTCCATAAACATGGAGTTCACGAACAATTGAGCATTTTCCAACAAGTTCAGGGCACGTAACGTTCTTCCCACATCTGCGCAACCGTAGTAATCCAACAAGAATATCCTGCATGAAAGAAATCATAATTTGTCATGTGTTTGTTTGGCAGGAAATGAAATAGAATTTAATAATAAAAATTGAATAAGTTTTAAACATTCGCTTATAATTAACCTGGCGTGTGTCTTCGTATGAAAGAAAAGTTTCCCATCCCTCGTTAGCAGTGTAATCTCGCCGAACAAGCTGAACCTCATCCGGCCTTATTTTGTGGTGAATATCCTAAATGTAAAATAAAATTGACATTTATTAATAAATGGCAACAATAAAATAAAGTGATAAAAAATGAATATTGCTTACTTGAATCCCGGCCTCACGTGTACGAACATCCCGACATTTCAAACCCAAATCATCCATACGAGCCAAAGCAAGCTCTCTAAGATTTCCCTTTTCAACCCCGGAAGTAACCAAAGGCATTGGTATATCTCTCTGAACTCTATAGACACGTGTCCATGGAGGTACCATGGAGAGAATCCGAGCTACAATGTCTACAAGTTGCTCTGGCGGGTAATTTCTATACTTACCGGTCTTCCAAAGCTCATAAAGTCCGGTTCCACGAATAACAAGTGTTGGATAAATCTTAAGCCCATCGGCTCTAAAAGAAGGACTCTCAAAAAACTCTTTGAAACTTTCCATGTCTCTTTCAACACCTACATTTGGAAGATCGGGCATCATATGAGCAACCACTTTAAACCCAGCATCTTTTGCTAGAGAGAAGCAATCAGCTACAGCTGCTACTGTGTGCCCTCGATTGGTGTCTCGAGCAACGTCTTCATATGTGCTTTGGACACCGATTTCTAACCGTGTACAGCCATAAGAAAGCATTTGGCGCAAGTGGGGCCCAAGGCAGTAATCTGGCCTCCTAAAAGAATTTGAAGAATATCCGATTTAATACAAATAAAATGCTGAAAAGGTATGAATTTTTGTGGTAACTCACGTTTCAATAGTCATCCCGATACATTTTGTTGCACCGTGTTCAGAATAGGCAACTGCCTCTTCAACGTTTGCAGAAGTGTGCCCGGATAATGCATCATGAAGATTCCTTATGAAGTAGTCTCGATATTCGGCAGGTAATGACATGAATGTGCCACCCATCAAGATGAATTCCACCTGTATCAACCAGATCGGTGATTTTCCATCAACAATATGAGCAATGCTTAATTGAAATTGTGAACTTGTGTCAAACCTTATCTACACTGTGACCCAGTCGCTTCAATTGGTCAATCCTGCTCCTGGCTTGGACATACGGATTATATCTGGAAACATAAATCATAAATGCAATGATCAGTTACTTTGGGTATTTTCTGTAATGAAATTTTGATATTAGTTTATGTTAGATTTGCAGCCATCAATACCCAAGGCAGACTAGTTTATAGTTGTTCCATGTGCAAGTAACTGGATCCTAAAATTTCAATTGTGTTATGCAGTGAAGTGACGAAGACAAATCTATAGGTGGTGTATAGCGTCTTCTATGTGTATATGCTGCGATTCTAACAACACTGAAATCCAAACGGAATAAGCATACGCTAATTTCAGATGAGATCAGTCGAAAATGGTAACTAGAAACTTACCTAGCACGAATGGCTCGCATGCTAGTCGGTTCGTATCCAGTATAAGACTGCGTGCTATACTCAAAATCCGAATCAGGCCCACCGGGACAATACACGCATATATTCCCAGTTGTGGCTATATGCGGACACCGATGCGGCTTAGACATGACAGCCACAACGGCAATTCCAGAGGCCGTCCGTACCGGCTTTGCTCGTAGCTTCGGCAGGAGAACCTCACGCTCGGAATCAGGGAGAGCGGCGATCATTTCAACGAGCTTAGGAGCACGTGATAAACCGTACTTACGGCATGCGGCGGATTTTAGGGCATTAAGGTCGACCTTTTCGCCGTTACGAGATAGCTCTACCATGTTGTTGACGATCTCGGCTATGGCTCTAACTCTTGATTCTTCCTCAGTCAAACCCTGAGATATTACGCCACCGCGGCCTGGCCGCGGAAGCTTTCTCGTGTCTACTGCGACCATCGCCGTCGCCATGTTAGAGTGGAGAAGGAGTTGCGGAGGCGCCGAAGGACAAATCTTGAGGGTTTTGACCAGGAGTGTTGAAGAAACCCGAAAAGATTATTTGGGGTTATTTGGATCTTGTATTTGGGTTTGGTTTCGAATAATTCGGGTTGACTAATAAACGCATCAAATAAAGGAAAATAATTGGAGGAGAGGAAACAGAAGAAAAATGATTAACTAGTTGTATTTCTGTGTCTAAAGAAAAATGGAAGAAAAACATGCTTTTATTGGAAAAATAAAATAAAATTTATATTTTTATATTTTTGTTCTTTATCGGTTGATATATAAAAAGATCAATGTTCCAAAGCAACGAACAACATATTTTAATAAACATGATAATGTTTTAAAACAATTAACATTGTATTTTAATAAGCAAAACAATATTCCAAAAACAATCATCAATGTTGTATTAATCAACAAGACAATGTTCCAAAATAATAATCAACTTTGAAATTTCATTTATGTGTTCCTATCATTTTACGTAACATAATCATCTGTATTTGAAAATGAGAACCAAATAGGGTTTGTGCTTTTTCTGGATGCTTCACCAAATAAAGATACATATTTGTCAATTAATCAAGAATCGTTCTCATAAGTTCCAACTATTTGAATATTTCCATCTCTGAATAAACACATGGATGAGAGCTTTCCAAAATCTTACCAAAAGTAGACAACAACAAATATTAATATAATAAAGACAATACTCTTAATGAAATATAACAAAATTAATTAAACACAATATATTAATATTAGACTTGAAGGAATTTATAACATTCACTTCTTTTTAAAATGAAAAAAAAATGAAATTTCGAATTTATAGTAGTTTTTTGCAAGTCATACTAATTTTTCATGCCTCACATACAAAATGACTATTATGACTTGCGAGCGAAATGGCCAAAATGACATCGTTTTTGTCATTTTGCAGGTCAAAGAGCCATTTTGCAATTGAGGCCTGTAAATTACTAGTTATTTGGAGAAGTTCTTTAATTTTTCTTTAATTATTGCAATTAAGGCCTGTGAAACTCTCATTATTTCACTTGTTTTCATCTTCCCCATCTTTGTCTCTCTTAATGAAGCATAAGCGATCGGTTAGCCCTCACACCCTTCGGCTTTTGCATTAGTAGGCACAGTGACCGGCCAACCTTATCACCCTGCAGCCTGCAGGCCTCCTGAAACGTCACCTCGATCTCACGTCTCTCTTATTACTTTGCCACATCTCAATGTATGAAAATATGAATTTCTGATACCAGATCCGACCCCTTTTACAGATATCAAGTTTTGGAAACTCGACGTTTGGCGACTAAACCCCTATCCTCATATTAGGTACCATCTAATTTAAATATTGAAGCAACATATTTTTTGAGAATTTTTGGGATTTTTATTTCACCAGTTTGATTGAAGCAACAAATATTCTAGGAACTTTTTGCATGAGGTTCGATAGAAACAACAAATTTTATTGTTTCAATTTTAGGGATTGGTGGTGGTGTCAGATATAAACATGATGGTTATCGAAGGTGACCGGTGTTGGTGCATGGGGTTGCACCTAATCTTTAACATTGAGAAGTGGAATGGTTGAACCAGACCTATTTTTATTAATATCACTAAAAAATATTAAAACCAATAATTAAAAAATTTAAAAATATATAAAAATGATATAAGAGTTATTTCAGCTCTAATAATGACCGAAACTATAAAAACTATCCAAGTTAAAAAGGTTAAGAACTATACACACACTATGCAAAATCAACCATTCATATAATTTATTCTAAACAATATATTATCATGTAAGACCAAGTCAATGAGCAGTAACGGTAAGGTTACCTTGTAACTTGTTAAAAGGGTAGGTTTGACAAAAATTTTGAAAGAAATAATGAGTTTTTGTAAAAAGAAAAAAAAAACATAAATTCCAAAAATTAACATCACGTACAATATAGTGGTTTTTAGCCATTTGCCCTTATATTAGTAAAAAAAAAATGCAAATTCATTTATATTTGAGGCAATTTACTATTTTTTTTGGAAATTGAAACCATGTTACGGAATAAACTCATATAGTTAAAAAAAAACATTAAATTTTGCAAGCTTTTATACAACAAAAGTCGGTACAGAAAATCAATCGGCTTTGTTAAAATTAGTCCTCGGAATATACAACAACTAGGCGTATATCCGCGCGTTGCGCAGGAATAAAATTATATAGTAAAAATGTTGGTCGGTCACATACACTTTAAACTTTATATTCAATCTAAACATTCAATACTAAATATAAATGGGTATCATAATATATATCATATATTAATAGTAATATTTCAAAACTTGAAAAATGATACACAATAACCCTTTTGAATTCAATAATATATAGATAGTGAAACATCAAAATAAAGTAAACAATGCATCTGGTAAATTAATAAGTTTATTATTTTACATTACGCTAATGAGTAAGCTTATAGATTAATCAATTTAAAAATAAAAACTATACAAAATAAAGTTTTTAACATGAGTAAAATAATATAATTTTTAAACACTCTCATTAATGGTTTACACTATTAAAATTTAGACACCCATTAATGAACAATATCTCTTCTTATTACATTTATTTAATCATGAAAGGTATATATACAACTATACTTTTAATAAGTAAAGTTAGAAATAAAACAAACAACTAAAATAAGATTATCTCAAAATACGAATAAACACGACATAATTGTGCTAAAAATTAAAATAGAAATTTGAACGACCAAACACGATAACAATATAATATTAACCATAAAAGTATGAATAAAAATGTTTTTCTAAGATTATGGAAAAAAACCATACAAAAATAATATCACATACAAAATTGAAGTCATTTTTCACACACTCTAGATAACAAAATCTAAAAAGATGAAACAAATGTGTGAGTAACTGAAAAGAGAAATAAAGCAAGTATGCTTTTAATATTTGAATGTTCTTATATAGGTAAAACTTATTAATTAATGAATCAATAAAGTCAATTATATCATTAACTTATCATAAGTTTAAGATTTTAGGTTATTGAAGATGAACATAATAAAAATAAAATAAGTTTGTTAGTTTACATTAAGTTCACGACTAAGCATATAAATTAATAAATTTAAAAGTAAAAACTATGAAAAATAAAAATTTCAACATGACTAAAATAATATAATTTTGAAGTACCATCATGAATAGTTTTCACTAATGATATTTAGTTATACATAATCAACAACCTCTCTTCTTATTACATTTATCTAACCATGGAATTTATGTATACAACAATTACTTTTAATAAGAAAAGTTATAACTAAAATAAACAATTAATTCAGAACTCTCTCAAAATAAAAATAAACATGATATCATTATGCTAAAAATCAAAATAGAAACATGAAAAACCAAATCCGGATTAGATAATATTAGTTTAAATACTAAGTATTTAACATTTGTATTAAAAAACATATTAAACACTTACAAATCGATACAGTGAACATATAGAATTCAACATAAACTTCATATATAGAAACACTATGTATTGCAATAATCATTGATGCCACAAACTAACTTTTTCAACTCTTCATATTTGAACTATAAATCTCTTCAAACATATGTATCTTTTTTGTAAGCAAAGTTTATTTATATACTACTAATATAAGTTACAATGTGTATAAATGAGGAAAAATAAAAAGTCATTACCAATTAATAATCATAAGTTAAAAACTCTTGAGTTGTAGTATTAAGTATCCATAAATTAGAAAACTCTTGAGTTGTAGTGGGAGTTTCAAATGAATGTGGTGCTAGTATATGAGCTATCTTGAATCACATTCATTTGAATGGCCTCAATTATAAGATTTACTAGGCGTATTCCCGCGCGTTGCGCGGGAGTAAATTAATATAGTAATAATGTATTAGACGATCAAATATAAACATAAACACTTTTAGATTTAACCAAAATTTGCAAAACAAAAAATAAATCAATCATATGACATAAATATCAGTAATAATTTTTCATCCAAACATTGTGTAAAAACATAATCATCTTTTTGGAGTCAATTATTATAGACGGTCCAACGTTACAAATATGTGGAAATATATTTGCATAAATCATCTCAAAATTTAAAATAAATATAAAATAAAACATACTAATAATAACATAAAGATAGTCATTGAGAAACATATTGTTGTGGATCATTTTCCGTCAGACTCATATATGTAAATAATACTTCAATAATATTGAAAAAAATAATATTGTATTTTTTAAATAAAAACTTTTTCGCTGATAAATATTTAATAAAATATATGAATATATTTCTATTAAACTTATTATTCAAGAAATACTTTCCAATCAGTATTGAATCCCTTATTCACTTTCATTTATAAAAAAGTTACTTCTATTGTAATTTTTTATCTTTCTACATCTTCCTCTAGTACAAATTGTCCATAAAAACTTTGAAACCTTAAACGTTTAGACATACACTTGAATTTATAGATAATAATGATTTAAATTTTGTTATATTTATTTTTTCCTTGTTATATAATTTTAAATTCAAAATATATCTTATTAACTAACAGAATCATAAAAATATAAACAAATAATATAAGATAAAAAAATGAGTTTATCTATTTTTCTCAACAAAATAAAAATACAAAAACCATTTAGATACTAATGAGTCAAATAAAAATAATATGAATCTGGAATTTAGAATATGATGTGAATTTATATAAAATTTAAATATCATCGTAACTTTTAGTTTCTTTTGATTAAAAAGTAATAAGTGTTCGCTTTCAGTCTATTTATCAGTCTTTTATATTAATTTTAGAAAAAATATATTATTAAATAATAATCAAGTTTCACTTTTACTATCTATATTTTTAAGACCGTTTATCCCAAATTTTCATTTTTGTTGTATTTATATGAATTTTTTTAAATCTTTAACAACTAAATTCACAACAACCTCAAAATTTTATATCATTTATTATCAGATAATGTTAATC